>BROG01000627.1:370000-443146 GCA_030159075.1 Atrina japonica
AATTATATATCCAATGAAAATACGTCTTACACGAACGTTCATTAAGCGAGTTAAACTAGATTTATTTGTGCCAATATAACACGAGTTAAATCTAGTGTTTCTCCAAGTATTCAAAACTTTTGAAAATGTATGAGCAAATCAGAACTCGGACATTGTCTCTTTTCGAACCGATTCTATAGCATCTCGTAAATCTTGACTTTTACACAAAAAATATGCTATTTGAATGTCATTTGATAATATTTATAGATACCTATGATCATATACAATAATTATATTCAGTTTATCTTAAGTCAAAAAGCTTCAGATTAGTGTAAATTGACCTGACATCTCGACTCCGCCACAGAATCCGACTACTAATTTTAGTGTGCTGGCATCATACAAAATATAGAAAATCTAAATCGAAACAAAATTTGATTAACTTTTTACTGCTAATGATTCAGAATGATATCCTTAATTATCATTTAAAAGATTATTTAAATAGAATTGGAAATGGACGAGAAATCAACTATCATTTATTTCGAATCCGCCGCTAATCGAATCCGAAAACACTATACTATTAGGACTCGGACATTTGCATCCTTTCGATCCGACTCGGCAGTATTTCTAACCGATTACAAATTATGAATATTAACGATAAATAAGTGATTTTAGTGTCATTAAATGGTATAGTTAGAAGGACATTATCATAAACGATTGTGATATATACCTTACTGTAAGTTTAAGTGTAACAAATTAACTTAAATCGATCCAATACCTCGACTCGGCCGTCGAATCCGACTACTAATTTTAGTGTGCCAACGTAAGACAATGTCATGTAAATCGAGTCCAAAAAATAATTTTGTACAATTTTCTACTGTGAATGATGTAAAATACCACAATAAAGATATACTGAAAATATTGTATTCTTTTAATAAGTATTGGGGAAGAAATCGACAATTATTTGTTCGAATCCGCCGAATCTCGAATCCGACTCCGCCTCCGACTACTACTTTTAGTGACCACCGAGAAAAACAAGGTTTAACTTATAAATGTTATTTTGGCGCCCCATAAACTAGTACACCGATGCGTTGTGTGACCAACAAAGGAAATGTAAACATTTCAAATCTTTTAATGATTTTGCATTATGTCGTGTGACAAAAATCAGTGTATGGCTTTGTTTGATTTCAAAATCTATCCGAGAAAACGTCCTTCTTTTTATATGATTGAAATTTCTAACTATTTTAGATGAATGTTTACATGCACTTATTTCCCTATACGTGGACCATACCTGTAATTCATTTATGAATTTTGAATATATTTTGCATTTGAAAGATAAAAACAACAGGTCAGATACAAATATGATAAAGCAATGCTATTATCTATGTCCGGTTTGTTGAACGCGGTTAGTAAGTTGTCATGATGTAGCATGTCCGTTCTTACATGACGGTATTACTTTGCTCATGTTATCCGTAAACGTGCAATTTATGTGGCAAGGCAAGTGCAAAGAGTAACAGCCCCCCAAACAGGTGTTAATTCTTTTGCAATGAATAGCAAGAAACCATGTAATGCACTGAGTGTGAAATCAATCCAGGACGTGTATCTGCATCAAGTACGGTAAACTTATATGGTAAGGGGGTGTCAAAGCTATTGTCCTGAAAGTACGAACGGACGACATCCCCAGAACGGATTCCGGTGGAAAAAAAATCTTAAACTACACTGGATTGACACTGGACTTCGAGTCACAAAGGCTTTACAAGAAAGCATAAATCAAATATATATATATATAACATCCATTCGTCAATACTACACAGTTTTACTAATTCAGATGTGCTTAGAGTTGATATATGACAAAAATTGAACTAAATGTAACAGTGATTGCTGCCGCATGCCACCTTTCTTTTGACTAGCTTTCGATTATTTCTGATGTGAACGTAATTAAGCTATTATTAAATATATAACAAAATGAAAATGAAATAAATTCAAATATATTTATATAAAATTTTACATATAACAGAAAAAAACAAAAATTTAAATATCATTTCCAAAATTCAGTCTAAGTACTTGATTTATCGGACAGTCACATACATTTCTGGTTACCCATCGACATTTAAAATCATCACCGTCTGAATAAATCATTAGAATCTTTCATTTTTCGTGAATGTTTTACTGAATGAAGTCTGTAAAACAGAAGTAACTGATTTGTTAGCTTTGAAATTAACGAATTGCTTTTCATAAACTCACTTGAACAGAAATGATTGTGTAACAGAAGAGGGACATGTAGAGCTTGATAACTAAAAAAACTCGGTAAATTCTTTTGCAAGTATTTTATGTTCTTTTATGGGAAATTGGTCATTACTTAAAACATTTATAGTTTTCATTGAAATTTACATTTGTAGTACATGTCAAATTTTGATCTAGACAAAAATTGATAAACCAGAAATAATTCCTGTCTTTATAAAAGAAACCAGGCCGTAAAATAATAACAATGTCTAAATGCAGCGTAGAGTAAATTGTGTGTCTCAAGGACACCAATTAGTTCATAAAAGCAAGACACAAAAGGTATAAGAGCAAGCAGGGAAATACAGAATATCAGTGGTAAATCATTATCATGATATTCGTGAGATTGAAATACAAGAAGGTGGTCATGGGAGAAACGTAAAAACCCAGGAAGGAGCCTTTAAAATTTACAAATAGTAAAGTGTTTTCTCTTTAATTGGTCCAATGTCGTCAGGTGATTATGAACATTGATTGACCTAATGTTAGGCCTGTCCGTGCCACTGCAATACTCCAACCAGGCGGGGAGCCATAATTTAGTGATATCTCTGCTGAACCTCGAAAACTATTGCATACACAATAATCATCAGTATAATTTTTATATTATTACATGTAGCACACAGGAGTCATTACATTTATCGGACTTGGTTCGTTGCAAAACACAAGGTATCCCAACGATTGTATTTATTTATATTCTTCCTAGACAAACATTGTCATTTGATCAAAATCTTCATTTACCAAGGAATCTGTAAAAAATTTAATGATATATTGTTATGGTACAATTATTTTATTTTGGGTCAGACAATTCCGGATGTCTATTTCTAATACTACTCAGATTGCGATAAAGTTATAAACTCAAAATAATTCAAATGCATTATAAATCAACATAAATATTTCATAATAAGATAATTATTAGATATCGATAACAGGGAGTAAACACTAATGATGGTCCTTCTCCCTGAAATTTGTATACAACCGTACTTTCGCTTTTTTCTCAGCCTTTCTTTTACTTGCGTTTATACAATAATAACTAATATCAAAAAGCCTATTTTTGTTGCACAACCGGAAATACATATTTAATCCCCGATTGCCCTGTTTATATACTGTCCAATTTTAGTTTCCGTACTCCCATGACCACACCTATAGGTCGAATCCAAACGCAATTTGAATTCTAACTGAATGGTAAAATTAAAGAAAACGAAGGTTCATGACTATATTGGGAGAGATAACACTTGATACACAACGATTTTTATATTATACTTTCAGATTTGCTGAAAATTTGGTATATATTACATATATATATATATAAAACAATAAATATGTGTATGTTGGTAGATCTATGACGAACTCAATGGTAGGGGTAACGGAGGTGCCGATTACCATGGTAACAAAAAGCTTGTGATTAAATTTTAAGTCTGATTTTCACGATCAAAGAGTATTGAGTGGTTATTTCGTATTGCGAATTCAATGGCAAATGGTTATAAACGTTTAAGATAAAGGCCACTCATTGGACAAAATTGAGATATTTTCAGCTTTTCCCGAAAATTGGTATACAGGAGTATTTTTACATTGCAAATTCAATAGAAAACGTTTGAGAAATAAGTCTTGGTGGCCATGGTAACAAAATCAAGGCTTTTGATTGCTCAAGACTTCAATATTGTTATATTCTTAACTGCTGAAAATGTAAGAGATTATTTGAAGATGGAACGGCTGTGAATGACCTGGTCTAAATTTTTCAAACTTAGCATGTTGCCCTTAACTTCAATGGGCATTTTTCATTTATACTTGATGAAGTATATAATGTCAGCCGTTTTTATGAAATTAGTGTATATTAAAAAGTTCTATTGCTAATCATTAGCACAATGACTTTTGTAATATCAAAAGAATTCCCACGTCTTTGATTATTGTGTGACATGACATTTATTTTTCTTCTAATTTGTGGATATTTAACCTTAATATTGCATAAGGAAAATAAGCATATAAATAGAAATTCATATATTAAAATGTAAGATGGAAAAAATAGAAGTGGCGAAACTGTAACAAAATCTATCTTGATAAGCGTTAACAACTACAAATAATGCACACAAAACATCTAAATGTTTTGGATGTTTAAAAGGTATAAAACGATAGAAAAATTATAGATAATACAATAATAAATAAATCAATCAAATAATAAATAAAACAATGATAATAGATCATTATAAAATGGTAGGAAAATCACAAAAAATGAAACCGACCGTAAAATTTGCGGAATGTTGACATCAAACGTGGTTTTTCGATATCCCTGTGTTAATAATTTGTCAGTGAGTAGTTTACATCTGTATATGAAATGTTTTATGTTGAACACGCCATGGCATATCGGATCATTTGTGAAATATAAACTCAATATGCGGGTGACTGTGGGATACTACTTAAATGTGGAAAATTTAATATGGGAAAGTCGAAATCGTAGCGTTTGTCGTATAACTTAGTTGTTAATTTCTCGTCTGTGTCTATAGTAAGTAAAATGTCTAAGTATGAAGGGTGTGTGCTTGATTCTGTTGTATCTTTAATTTATAGTTCGCTGGGGTATATCGCATTGACAAATGTAGTATGAAAACTGTCATTATTAATCGACAAAACGTCGTCGATATATCTAAACGTCAAATTAAAGGACACTGTTAGCTTTTTCTTCTTTTCATTCAGCAGTTTCTTATGAAGTCTGCTTCGTATGAAGATACAGGTCAACCAATAAAGGGACACAACTGGTTCCCACAGGAATGCCGACAGTTTGTTGATTGACCATGTGTCCGAACATTACCATATATTTTGTCAATTAGAAATTCCAGCATCTTTTTATATCAACTTCTGAATCTGTGTATTTGTGTGTAGAATCAAAGTGGTGTTGGACAAAATAAGTATCATGATAACCAATCACTAGATATTGAAATATTTAGTGAAAAAACAGTTGTTTATGATGCTAAAAAGTCCCTCTTTTGACTTTTTATGTGGAATTGTTGTGTCAAAAGTAGAGAAGTCGTATGTTTTCATAATGTGAATTAGAGAAACATTGTGTGCCTTCAAACTTTCTAAAAGTTGTGTAGAATTTTTAGTTATCCACATCTGATTTACGCCGCTTCTGGAATATCAACTGTACAGTATTGATGAAGTTGGTTGTCAGTATCTTGGTAAGGAGTAAAGATAAACGTTTTGTAGAACATTTGCTGGACCCTGCTATGTACCTCTGCTTATATGGGGTTTTGTGAAGTTTAGGTATCCAATATATGTAGGTACATCAAAATAGCGTAATACGGACACGTGATTTTGAATGATCTCGTCCATTGAAAGTGGGCTACGTGTGTATGTAGGATTACCAGAATTCGTATTAAACCCAAGTTCTTCTAATAAACAATTATAGCAATGTGCCTCACAAATAAAAACTATATTATTTGAGGCTTTGTCTGTTAGGACCAGTACATATTGGTGATGTAATCTATCTAGCTCGGTTACCACTTCTGGATCACTAGATACAGAGGGATAATGTGTTTTCATAATTCCTTAAAGTTTTCGAATACGAGATTTTATCAACCATTATATAGCTTTTAGCCATTCAGACAGTGTCTGGTTCTACGTCTTCATGTTTGGCCCATCGTCTGGCATAATCTTCGACAGAATTCATTACTGAATTGCAATTCCTTAAATTGCCAATTAAAGGAATGGGATTCGCGGTATTTTGGACCTCTTAAAATGAGATTTTTGAGGTTTTCATTTTCAAAAATAGAAACGTCAGCGGTTATGACATGTCCGATAGGATTATATTTGAATGGAGATTATGCACATGAATAGGAGATGGTTGATGTCTAGGCACTGCAAAACCCATTTATAATTGAATAGCTTGGATGCGATACTAGCTGTATAGCTGTATAAAATACAAGGCGTGGTCTTCAATTTAAAATATGGCGGAATACAGGACTGGACTTCAATCAATTGTCAATATCGTTTCGTTATCGGCATATGTTTGTATTAACCCCATCTATGAACTTCATAAATGTCGATATCGATACGATATCGGCAGTAGTTAGTATTAACCCAATCTTTGAACTTTGTAAAATTGTCCATATCGACACAAGTTTGTATGAAATGAGTCAGTCTTACATGCAAAGTGCATGTAAGAGGTCATGCCCATCTCCATCTCCCATACCTTGAGCGTCGCTCAGAAATTCCCAGGAAGCCCGGCAGTCAATAACAAGTATGGCCCCGAGATGTCAGTTTTAGCAACTTTGTCCCCTTCCTGAGGGTCTAGGGCATATATGGCATAGTGCATTTGAGAGGTTATGCCCACCTCTACCTCCCATACCTTGGGCGTCGCTCAGAAACTCACAGTTATCCCAGCAGTCAATAACAAATATGGACCCAAAATGCCAGTTGCATCCCCTTTGTCCCCTTCATGAGGGTCTAGGGCATATGTGCCATAGTGCATGTGAAAGGTCATGCCCACCCCTAACTCGCATAATTTGTGCGTCGTTCAGAAAATCCCAGTAAGCCAAATATCGGTCAACCTTATCCCAGTGTCAATCCATGCGTCAATAATAGCTTTCATTAACGGCATTTTCATTTTGTTTAAATGTATTCCACGAACAACATAACAAAAACCATGAATAATTCTATAAAAGTTATACAATGAAACTGTACAACATAAAGAATCATTTACAATAATAGAAAATAATAATGCAAATGTATTAGGAATACGCCATAAAGTAAAACGAACGCTCCCTATCTCATTAATATTATTGACGGCTGGAATTGACGGCTGGATTGACACTAGTCGGAAATTGCTTAAGGGAGTATATTTGCAATCTGTTTATGTGCAGCATTGGCTGTATGTACTGGTATTATTGACCCACGGTTTCAGCTGACTTAAGATGAATGACTTAGGAGTTTAATCACCGATCTCAATTACATGGGAATAAATGAATAATGAATAAATGATTACCGAAACCCCCTAATCTGCCTAACTTCTTGGATGGTAAATGACACCAAAAGAAAAAAAATTCCCGCATCATAGACTTCAAATTTCGTTTATAGTACTGACAGAAGAAAGTATATACCATGGCATTTTTGGCTATTACGTATTTGCACTATGAAAAACTATCTAAATCTATTTATCACACACTCGCCCACAAGCGCGCTACGTATTTAGCTGTCGATATCGTCAGTTTATGTGTATTTTGTGTTTTTAAGATATCGATGATCGTATCGATATCGAGATAATCTTCGTTTTTATCTTAATAAGAACTTATATAGCCGTCGATATCGGTTCAGTATGAACATAATCCTTGTTGTTTTCTTAATACAGCTTTTGATGTTATCGATATTGACACAATCTTCGTTATTATGTTTTAGATTTTACCACGACATGAGTAAACCAAATAGTTGTCGATATTACATGGGATTCATATTTTATCAAAGTGTAGATGTAGTAGTTAATATGTTGTATTTACGCCTAAAATACACATACTCTGTCTTAAAACAGACATAGTCAGTCATTAAACACAACTGTATTAAGAATACAATTTTGAAACGATGAGTGTTATTGACGGCTGGTATTGACGGCTGGCTTGACACTATTTTATAGTCAATTTCCGTCGTATGAAACGCATTGATTTTGCTTACATCTACATATAAATCTATCGTAAGTAAATTTGAAAACAGTAAAGAATTAGACTGGTGTCAGTTTATAAACTGTTGTCACAAAATCGATGGTAATTAATATAAGAGACAACATATAAATCAATTAAAACAGCGCATATATATATATATATATATATATATATATATATATATATATATATATATATATATATATACATACATCAGCGTCGGAAGCAAATTGAAAGTGGGGGGCTAAACCAACTTAAAACACATACACACGCCAGAAACGTCTGGGGCTAAGCCCCAATTTTTAACACCTATGTCTATCTTTGCAAAAACAAGTGGGGGCTAAGCCCCCCCTACCCACCCCCCCCCCGGTTTCGACGCCTATGTATGTATATATATATATATATATATATATATATATATATATATATATATATATATATATATATATATATATATATATATATATATATATATATATATATATATATATATATTTTATGTATCTCTGTATCGTCAATAGTTTTCTGTATGGCTCGGTTGTTATGGGCCGTGCTTGGTTGTTTCCACTCATCTGCAGATTAATTTCAGCCAAGTCAAACCAAGACTAGTTGCCATAATTGGAACGGACACGGAATTGCTGGTAATTATTGTACCTCAAGCAACATTTGAAATCTGCATAATTATGAGTACAAACAACCAACCCACCGTAAATAACATCCAGGCCATACAGAAAGCTATTAAATGACGTTGCATGTCATTACCGTTTGCGATACCAAATCAGCCCTTTTGGTCAAGGAAAGAGAGGGCCTTTTTGCTTGCAGTATCCGTGTCCTTGATGTGTTTGACAATCCTGGAAGCTCTAAGGCTGAAATTGCTCGTGTAGGAGAGCAATTCCTTCCCAAGCTCTATGGTGTCAAAATACCGCTCGCTACACATACTACAGTCTTTCCATAAGTAGATACTCACCGTCATCCTCACTGAGGTTGGAGTCATTGTCTCTAACGAGCGCAGCAGCAAAACAACACTCTTTTTCCCCAACTTCTCTCGGTGTGCCGCAGTGGAAAGAACATCAGTTGGATCCTACAGAAAGCGGGTGGCGCATTCAAAACAACACGAGGGGGGGGGGGGGGGGGGGGGGGGGGGGGGGGGGGGGGGGGGGGGGGGGGGGGGGGGGGGGGGGGGGAGGGTTTTGAAATTCATATTTGAAAAAACTTCATAAACATGTCCGACGCGCCATTTGCTCCTGAACGCATCAGAATTTTTAAAAAATGGCTTGTGACACATGTGCTAACAAAGATATGGAGGCGTGTCTACAAGTTTGATCAGGAGCCAATGAGAGCCTGTTACAAGAGGTTGACGAGCTGGAAAGAAGTCAACGGGAAGAGAGAGAAGTTGGTTTTTCATGGCAAAACCTTTGCGTGCAAGTGGATCTATTTTTAGAACAAACTTTGTGTGTGAGGCTAAGACCGAAACACAAACGCTTGAAACTATATTTTCGTTGAGAGTTGTGTATCAAAAGAAGCGGTAGGCCGAGACTGAAATTCTGTTTCGGCGCAAGCGCGAGAAGCTGTAGGCTTGGCTTGTACTAAGACATTTGGTGATGGGTCAAACATGTAATAAAAAATTCAAACACTTATTTTTTTTTCTGACGATGTTGACTTAAAAATTAGCCGTAGGTCATTGACTGTCTCTTTTTTCTAGAAACACTTAAGTAGTGGTTTTTCATGTGTTAGCTTTGGCTGCCAAATGAGCATATGTTACTGAGGACTTTTTTTGAGATCTAATTTTATCTAATAAAAAATGAAACCAAAATAGTTCTTATGATGTTAACATCTTAATGAGTTAATTTGAACCTCTCTCTAGTCATTGACTTTTTTGAGCTATTTTTAGATATTAAAAAATGAAACACTTTCAGAGTGGATTTTTCTTATGATGTTTCGAGCTTCGTCTCAAAATGAGTTTTCACAGGCTCATCAGTTACTATATTTAGTTATGGTGAATACATCATAACAAAAACATCTCATAGAGTTTGTGATACTATTACTCCGTCTCATAGTTTCGACAGTATGAAAGTACTTGCTTATGTACGGTTTTTACAACCCCATGGACCTGTATTTTCGCAGAGGGTAATGGACAATAATTGACCCACTTAATGGAGACGGGTGTCGCTCAAACGATAAATCGGTTTCGCGCTTTGTGCCATTGAGTAGTTAGATGAAGAAATCTCTAAAATGCTTTAGGAATAATAAACAGTATTTCGTTCACCGAAGCCTCGTCAAAGTAGTGAAACATCGATGAGGAATCGACTCGGACTTCACATCAGTCGAATCTTGTTTAATATGGCTTCTGCGTTGTTTGACTATCAACTGGATTGACAAATGTCCCAAGATTTATTTCAGTTTTATAGCTGATCCGTGACATATCTAAGAAACAATTTATAACGAGTCGAACAATAGATAGGATTTTGACGTTTCATGAGTCGAATTTCTCGGTGGGTGTTTTCGTAAAGTATTCCAATCAACTGGCATTCTTCTGCGTCCCATCGCTGTAAAAACATCTATGAAAATTCATACAAATAATTTCGACCTTTCTCTCAGTCGATGCAGTTGTTTTTTAACCATAAATAACTGTACATAACAATTATGTAAATTACCGTCCATGGCGATTTAAATCATCACACCTATCTACGACTACGTAGAATCGGTCGGTTCGGATTCAAATGAACACGTGTTTATTGAAACCATCTCCAAACACCGTTTAGTAAAGGATCAATGGACAACGTAAATAAAACATGGCTATAACACCATGATTTGAACATCTGCTCATTAATAAAACTGATAATATCAGCAGACGCAAAATATTCAGCAGTTGTTTGCGACTGTCTGTCAGAATGTTTGCCATCAAATATGCAAATTACTCGTGATAAAATACTATTGCTGTGAATACTTTGCATGGTTTCAATAGTTTACCATCGCGTAGCTTGGTTCACACTCTCTGCTCATTAAGTTCGATTACCTGTTTTTATCCAGTGTAACTTTGTAAAAAAATCAAAACGAAATGACCTAATCCTTGACCAAGTATGAGCGCAAGTTTGTTTTCAATTTAGGAGCAAGCATTGATTCTTTTATTGACATCAAAAAATAGCATACCTAAATACGTGGCACCAGTAATCTTTGAACGTGTCCAATTTTTCACTTCTACACGATTTATCAATCTCACTGATTCATGCCACTCTTTGCTATCTTCAAATAGCCTAATTGTGATTCTGTCATCTAGTGACGGGACCGATCCATCATATTAAAGGTTTTACTTTCACTGTATCGATCAGCCCTGGGGGACTCAGCAACTTGTCAGTCAGTCATTACCATAAACTGGTAGCACTAATCTGACTTTCGAGAAAAGCAATCGAGATAAGCTCGAGTTATCGGACCCCATTTAGTATCAAAAACCATCAAATTGGGGGAGTAAGTATCATTTGCTAGATCAGTTCCATCTTGTTTGACGATTTTAGCTTCTACGTACACATAGGGTTCATCAGGAGCAGAATGTGTATTGACACTAGGGGTCAGTCACTGAAGTGTTTTGTAAATCCATACCCGTATTCAAAGAGAGGAATGGCTTTCGTCAAGATAGGTTTGAGAAAGTCTGATCAATCGAGTGTATTGACAAACATCTCTGATGAGTCCTTAGTGGATAAACTTGAAGTACCAGGATGTAATACACCCACTTAACATAACCATCCAGAACTTGGAACGACGCAAGCTATGATGATAGTAAAGGCAAGAATGACTTGAACAGAGGTATGTTTTCTGATTGTTAACTCTGATAGCGAGTCTACTGGTCGATCAAGTTGGATTTGGGGATCCATGAATCAAAAGTAGAAGGATATCCTTTCATTTTTTTTCCTACACGTCTTTTTCTATGATCGAGAATCTCGTCGAAAAAAACGTACCTTCCAATCGTTCTTGGTGATCATCCTGGATGTTCGATCGTTTCTCGACCGTGAACAGTTCCGTGGTCCAGTTAGGTAAGTATCTTATCAAATGTACGCTTTACTTTACTGATACGTACGCGATCATGAGACTTCTAACACATCCCAGCACCTTTTAGGGTCCTTTGAAAGCGTTCTACAATACTAGCTTTTGTTTCTGTATTGTCTGTCGTAAAGAAATGAATATCATGAAAACGTATGACGAAATTCACGATTCAAAAACTCTTTTTCCTTTATCGGATTGTATACGAGTTTACAAAGGGATGACCCAAGCATATTTAGATAGAACATCAATGACACATAAGAGAAACGTATACCCATCATTGTCATTGTTCATCCATATCGTACAACCATTGTTTGACTTCATTTAGAGAAATGGGGTACTTTCGACGTTTCACTTCTCGATAGAGAGGTTGTACACCTGCATAACCACCCCGATTTTTTAGATGGATGCTAATTTGTTTTGTTTTGGCATGTCTTTTATGTCAGTAGAAGGAGAAGAAGAGTAGGCATAGCGTCATAGAACCCTTATAGGTTGATTCATCACTTTGATATAATTAGGGTTACGTATCCAATCACGAGGAACATTCGATTCCACTAATCCTTTTACAAAACTATCAAGTCCCGCACGAGATGAGTATTGTATTTGACCGTCACGGCAATGTTAGTACATCAGAATGTTTCTTGAGATGTTTAAATAACAGAGGGACTTTTGGTTTTAATGGAGCAGTGACACTGGATGAAATAGCTGTCATAAGATCTTGATCATCAGAAGACATTCCAGTTTTAACATCATCTTTGACTTCTTTGATTTTTTCTCGAGCTTGTTGTAGATACGTACGGTATCGATGAAGTTCTTGACCAAACTTGGCTACCTTAGCTTAAGGAGTCAAATCATCACGATCTACAATCGTATCTAATTCATTACCTAAACGCACCGAAGATGCTACTTCAGGTGTATGAGGCAAAGGATTTAAACTTCTTTCTCTCCATTGTTTGAGTTCTTCCATGGTCCTCTCGGGAACTAAGATCATTTTCGTGTGCTCATGGTTATAGAATAGATTTTAAGACAGGAGAAGCTATGGCTCCTAGTAATGGCGCTAATAAGGGTAGTTGATTCGTTAGAATCGAGTTTTCTTAGTCCCGATGTTTTGAAGTTCGAACTTTAGCCTGTGTCTTAGGGAGATCCAAAGGTAGAAGCAAACGAAGGTAAACGAGTAGACGGATGTAACATGTTTGTTCCGCTGAGATCCAAAGACTGCTTGGGAGTATTAGTAAGAGTAGACTTCTTAGGTACATTCAGTGCCTGTAGGACTGCTTTAGTGTAATAGAAGGTTGTTTCCGTTGTGTAATTTTGATATTAGGTCTTCCAAAGACAGGTGGAGACGGTATTCGTGTAGGAGTAGCATCGAAGTTTTTTTCTTTTTAGGTCTACAGGGATCGAATGATTACCCCACCTAAGAACCCTGTAGTGCTGTAGGTTTAGTCACTGGAATGACGGGATTGTAATTTTCTTAGAGTAGTCACCAGTTTACTGGTGGCTTTAGGTAAAGGATTCATGATTCTACGTTAACAGGAATACGAGAAATGACACCCTAGAGAAAGTGACTGTCTACTTATAAGGTGTATACAAAAGGACAAAGAGATAACCATGAGGACGATTTGTAGCATCGTGATAAGCATGGTTTAAACCTGGTAGGTCTAATTGACGTGATCGGATTCTTAAACATAATGATCTTTTGATGTTTCGATGATGAGCTTTACGTGTAAACCATTCTACGATAGAATCGAGAGCTTCGACGAGTTGGATCAGAAACTAAGACTTCGTCATCCTCAGGTATATTTTTGAACGAAGTGAACTTGATGTTCCCGTTGTAAGATTTCATAATAACACCATACAATTTTGGGGTTTTACAAATACAGTTTTCCCTGATTTGGTAGGTCCCGCCACAACCATGGTAAATTCATGCTTTAATTGCACTGATAGTAGGCCATTTTAATACTAGTCATGAAAACTGAGAGATTGTAGTATTATATACATGGTCACTTCAGTCATGCATTATATACATAGTCACTGAGTAGTGTATCTATCTGACGTCATTGATTGCGTGCGCGTTCATAGTCTCTATATAAACCAGACATTTGGTGTGACTCGGTATCAGTTCATCATCACCATGGACAGGTTTGGAGATATTCCAAGTGAAACAGATTTTGTCAGAGGAATTCGTCGGTGTTCGTCGCCGAAACGAAAAGTGACAGTAGTACGACCTACTCCCCGTCGACCAGCATTTTTAGACCGTCCTCCGCCGCCACCGCCACCTTGCAGCTTTAGGGTACCACCCCCTAGACCTCCTCCACCCAGTTCCACTGCCTGAGCTGCATTTGAGACTTCTGAGGCTGCAGGAACAAGAAATTAGACGAAGTCAGTTGCGCCCGAAAAAACAAACGGCCCTTTTCAGGGCCACCTAACTTACACGAAAAGAAACCTTAACTGAAACGATGCAGTTTTTGTGTTGTGTTATACTTGCTTTTATTGATTGAACAAATTTCTAAAAATAGTAACATTTTTCTAAAAATAGTAACATTAAACACTTGAGAATAACTTCAGTTAGACTATTTTCAACATCGTCAGAAAAACTCTCTCTGGGTGAGTGTTTAATTTTTTATTTTTATATACAGTAGTACAAGAAATAATATAAAATAATACAGATACTATTTTCACTATCTGTTTCATACTTTACACTCCTTGTGTCACTTTGTCACTTTGAGACTTCATAACTTAGAACGTTGCACACGTTGCAAACTTTGAAACATGAGAACGGTATTAAGATCACTTTGAACGGTACACACTTGATTTTTTGGTTCTCATCATTTAGATATCCCATATCCTACAGCCCATATACCCTATAGTTTTTAATCTCCCTTTGTTTTTCACCTACACAGTCTATACAGTCTCCCTTTTCCCCATCTCTACAGCTACACAGAGTAAACCTATAGAGTCTATACAGAGTTCTTTTGTTTCACCTACACAGTTATACAGTGATCTCCCTTTAGTGCTTGTAATCTCCCTTTGTTTCAAAAGTCATACAGAGTGATCTCCCTTTGTACATACTCGTCACTCTACAAGAGTCTTAGTTCAAGCTAATAGCGGCCTAGCTTCGTCGCACCAATAGGGACCATTTTCACCGAGTGGCGCCACCAACTACTGGTTTCAGCCCAAAGTTTCGGTTCTAAAAATAGATACTCTCAGTCAAAACTGGAAAAACCCAAACTTTCGGTTCTATGATCACTGCCCAACTTCTCTCTCTTATTCTTCTCGTGAACTCTCGCCTCTTGTGACCCGTGACCCCAGCCTTTGTAACGAAGGCTTCATTGGCTGATGGCTGTTCTTCCGGTTTCCAAGCTCATATTTCTACCTTCAACATGACAACGTATGTAACCTCAGTAAATTCCGGTATGAACTTCCGGTATGATTCCGGTTTACGTCACAGGCGGCTTTAAGCGCATTTGAAATTTCATATTCTATGACGTCATCAAAAACCGTTAAAAAAGCCCCCCTGGCGGCAAAATTCAAATGGCGCGTCGGAGACTCTTTAAGATATTACATTTGACAGAGCCTGTTAATGCTGGAAACTTGGTTTTCATGACAAAACCTGTGAACCAGTTGTAGCTGACAATGTATCAGAGACTGAGACCAAATGAGCGTAGGCACAGTTTTTTACCGTGTTACACGCATATGTTTTGAGGAATCTAATTTTAGCCAAACTTCCATCTTAATAGTTAATTTGATTAAGCTGAATTTTCAGACTGTTTTGTCAAAATCTCATCAGTTGTTATGGAGTAGTCGACAGTATGAAAAGTTATGTACGGACAGGACCTAGGGTAATGATCGAAAACCAGGACAGTAGAACTTCGATGAGTCGAAAACTTCAATCAGTCGGTTGTTTTTAACTTTTACAAAGTCCCGCATTATTCCTTACCAATTGAACTTTCTTTGAGGGCTGTCGAACAAAACTGGCAGTCCCATCGCTGTATAAAACATCGAAAATTCATACAAATAAATCGAAGTCGAAGTTTTCTAGAAGTAAATTACCCCATGCGATCACACCTATCCGACGTAGAAGTAAAAACACCCAGCAGTATTTATAACACCATGATTTAAGTAATCAGACGCTTGGCGACTGTAGACTCAAATATGCAAATTACCGTGTCCAATTGCCGGTAAAAACAAAACGAAGGTTACAAGCATTTTCAAAAAATTTGACCAGTATCGGCAATTTGATATCAACTATGCACTCTTCTACTGGTGACTTACGGACCATTGATAGCAGTCAGAGGGCTCTTAAGGACCCGGTATCAAACCCGTAACTAGATCAGTTGGGTCAGTCAGAAGTGTAAAGAGAAAGATCAATCTACAAACATATGAGGTTGTGGAAGCTGAGAGCGGCATAAAAAAGACGATTCGATGATCCCAGCACCTATACAGTTACACAGTGTACAATCATCTGATGGAGGTGCACTGAGTAAATTTTAGATTTCTCGAACCATTCATGAGTCGAACCTCGAACTTTTTAGGACTCGAACTCACTGTAGTTACAAATCATCGACTATCAAAAGGGGTGCGCTAGTGCGCTTGCATTTTTTTTATTTTTTAAGTTTTCTCCTATTAAGCAAACTTTTTTATCATTTAATATCTATAATAGTTTTTCATGTTCAGTCGCAACATAAATTAGGGTTTTTTTGTTTGTTTGTTTATTGTTGTTTAACGTCCCATTCAAGAATCTTTCACTAATACGGAGACGTCACCAATAGGGAATTTTCGAGTAAGCCCGGATTACCGTTATGATCTTAATATATGTTCTTGTTTTCAATTTACCTTCGCAACGTATGCTTTTAAGCGCAAAATCGACTGGTTATTTAGTTGAACGTAAATTGTGTGTATCATGAGCGGACAGACGAAACTCATGACCTAATATAAATGTATCAGGCAAGAAAAATTTAAATATGTAATCGTGTCTATGTATAATCAAACCGGAAATAACATTTTTCTCTCATCTCTAAAAGCTCTCTAACTCGAAAGTTCCCAATTGCCGGTGAAGGACTCTCTCTCTCTCTCTCTTTAAACTCCGACACCTCTCTTTTAACTCTCATCTCTCGCTCTCGAACTCACGACCTCTCACCATCTCGAGTCGCTACACTGAGCCAGGTCACATAAATTAGGTATTTTCACTTAATACACAAACACGACTGAAAACGTAATTGTATAAACTGTATTTATGTAGTACATCTCTCTCTCTCTCTCATGTCTTATATAAACAACATAAACTGTATTTAGCCTACATGTATATAAAAACATAAAGTGACACATCCAGTTTTTGTCTAAAAGCTAAATAATAATGTCCGTTTTCCAAAAATATAGGTTGTGCAGGTTAAAAAACAATACACTACCTCGGGACATTGCTGCGACTGAGAGACATGGCCTCAACAAGGCTTTCGTAAATACATGTACCACATATGACATTGGATCAAAAGGACCACCTTGCATGAATCATAGATTATTTCATATTAATTACATATTCCACAAAATAAATAATATGTCATTCACGTAGTTTATCTAAGTAATATGGCAAGTAACGGTGTTATTTTGGTGTTCCTTTTTTTATATATATTTCTAATATTTTATGTGAAAAAGACAACTTGTATCGGAAGTATACACGGAGAGGACAGAAGTTCGTTTGACCATCAGGCACAAACGTTGGCTGTCGGTAAATTTAAATTTATTTCATTATGGTACATGCCTTATATAAATCAACAATTATGATGGAATCTCCGTGTAGTCTACATTCCAAGTCTATGAATTATTTCATTCTGGATTTTGTAATGTGCATACTGTTATATATTGGTATTCTAAAAATTGATGTAATTCGGAAAATTGTCAGGATTTATCAAACAATAAAAACTTCGGGGAGAAGAGGCATACTTGTCAATACTATGAAATTTGTCTGGGGTAGAAAGTGCGTACATGTACAAAGGTCAAACTTTACGGATGCATTGTCGTTCTCGCATATACACCAGTCGCTTTACTGAAAGGGGAGGGTATGGGAGGGGTGTCCCCCTCCGTGAAAAACAAGAAAAAATTGTAATTTTAAACTTCAATATCTGCCATTTTATGCATCTAAAAGGTAATTATTGTCAATACTTTTTTCATTAAATGATAAGAAAAAACAACAAATATTGACTGGATACCTCACTCAAAAAAGATAGATTTGATAGGGGAACTCAAATCTGCTTTTCAAAATAAGAAAAAGATTATTGAGGTTATACAAATGTGTTAACTGTCATCACTGACAATTTATTTAATTCAATTCAATGTCTTTGTTTAAAATATTGTGTAATTGAAATAAAACATCGTATTTGTATTGCAATCATCATAATTTTAAGATGCCTCCATATTACTGTAGTAGGTGGAGTGCGGACGTCATAGAAGGCACCACGATATTCATTTATGGAAGAAATGGGGAGCATAAGGTTTTTACTGTTTCCAAATTTGAATATTCGAACGAGTGATATCACTTATTCGTTTTGTAAAGTGATATCACCTATTAGAATAAGTGATATCACTTATTCGGTATTCCAATGGGCGACATCACCAATTCGAATAGGTGGTATTTTAAAAAAGTAAAACGGCGCCCCATAAATAACACTTGCTTAGACTCCCCAAAACTCTTGAATTATTAAATGTTCCCTGGAGTCTTGTTATTTTTTTTTATAAATAATTATATTTTCGCCCACGAAATCTTGTCATTTCAAACAATAAACGGTATCATGGCAACTACCAAGTTATACAGGTATCTTGATTAGGACAAAATTCTGTCCTGATTTTCAGTTACTTTTTTTTACAATTTCGGCCTATGTATATTATATATGCAATGAATAAATGTGAGAGTAATTTTACTATCAATGATACGATGAGCACAGACAACCAATAGATGGGTACGAGTACCCAATTCACTTGGGTATGGGTCAGTCAAAATGGGTACGAACTGGTGGGTACGAGTTGACTATAACTCCTACTCAGTTGCCGTCTTTTTGTTAGCAAACTTGAAGTCTTTGCTAAAATACAGGTCTATAAACATACTGGCAGTCAAATTTGCATTTGATTGAAATCTGACGATGGTTCACGAAAAGAGGTCGTTTACACGGAAATTTTAACGACCCGATCACTTAGCCCATGTGAGCTAAATCCGAATCACTTTGGGTCGGGCTCGGTGTACAATTAAATTTATTAATATAGACGCCTACGCGTAGGTAAGGAAGCCGTAAACCAAAGACAAACAACTTCATATTTAGACTGACATTTTATATTTCAAGTGTTGAATTGTGGATAAGTAAGTTTCTTTAAAACCTGAATGATAAAAACTAGGCCTACAAGCAAGTCAAACACACATTTTCTAGAGAGACAAAACATGTCGGGATTGTAGGCATTGCAGTAGTACAGCTGCAACGAAGAAGGTATTTTACAATTTTAATAGAACTGTAGAAAAATTCAGAATTGCAAAATACCTTCTTCGTTGCAGCTGTATCTACAGTGCAGTAAGTCAGACCTGAATTGAAAGTTAAAATGAAATAATGGCAATAATAAAACTGGATAGTTTGTGTAGGCCCATGGGCCATGTAGTGATGTACTGGACCATTTGTCAACTAAAAATTAGTCATTGTGCAATATGTTTTTCAGTACAATTGCACTGCAAATTATATGGAGTGGGGTAAAACCAGTAGCAAGTCAATCCGTCCCCAAACTAATCTGGCCCCAAGTCAATAATGCAACGTTATATATACTATCATGTTATGTATCTGAATTAGTTTTCTCAATTATTTCTCAATTGTCAAGGTACTAAATTGCAAAAATGTTTTTAGAGCAAAATCTCTAAATTAGGTAGGGTCATGCAACTGAAATATGCCTGCATCAAAATGAATATGTCTTCAAATATACGAGTTGTCGTATAACTTTGTAAACTATATTGTTGGATAGATCAATGTTGTTAGAACAACAATATGTATTTTGTTATTCAGGTAATTCATAAAATAAGGGAGAAACATAAAAAATAAAATACAACTGCAGGTATAATCTGAGTCATCGTATTACTCTGAAAGTTACATGCTTGGATATATTGAAAGTGTAATCTCATCCAAATATTCCCCAAACAAAAGATTGATATGCAGAATAAACTACCCATGCATGAAACATAAATTTTGTATCAATTTTAAAAATGAATAGCAATATTTTGAGATATTTATTGAACTGATTTTTTTCCGATACCTACCTATACCGAATTTTCACCGGTGCATCTTGCATAACCATGCGTAAAAGAATAAGTAGGCCAAATGTATTTGGTCATCTTTTAAAATATTGAAATATACCAGTATACTGGTACCAATGATATATAAAGCTAATATATCGCTGCTGGTACATTCACAGTATTAATATGCAGACCTATTATTACAATATTTATACGGTACTCATTTGTACTTGCATTTGTCAATAAAAAATTCAAAATAAGAATCTAAAATTGTAAATCCTTTTTTTTTATTTTTGTCTTATGATTTTGATCTTGAGTAGAAATATATCATTTACAAAACCAGCAATTATGTATATCAACTGATGGTGGCCGGATCGACTACGGTAATTGTGGCCGGATTTACTTGGGGACTGATTGACTAGGGACAGATTGACTGGGGACGGATAGTACTGGGGACAGATCGACTAGAAATCATGGAGTGGTATGGAGCAACCAATTTTTTTTTCACACGCTGGGCCAGTGGCAGTAGTCGTCTAGGGTGTTTCTGCACCTTCTGTGTCACATCATAGGGATGTTTTGGACATACATGTACATGTAAATGAAAACAATAAGTTAAATAAAAAATAAGTATGAAATAAATGATTTCTTCATACAACAGCAGGGTGTAGCCTATAGGCTATACACATTACTTGATGGTCAATTATCAGATTGATTCATTCTTTAACCTTGTGACTTCAATAGACCTTTTTGAAGTTGTACCATTCCATTCAGTTTTGTCAGAATAGTTTCTGCTCAGATCACAGGTCTTCAATAGAATATTGGGTAAGGTCACTTCTGGTTTCGTAGTAGTTATAGTGACAACATTTGGTGATATCTTGTTTCAGTTCCTAGACATTTTGAAATAAAAAAAAATACTGGTCAACCAGACCAGTGAATAAAAGAATTTCACTGGTCAACGAAATTTTTTTACTGGTCTGTATATATACACAATTCAAATGAAATGGAAAATTACTGGTAATTTGGACCAGTCATCAGATAGATTTCACTGGACTTTTGTAAAATTCACCAGTTTTTCTTATAAGACCGATGAATTTCAAAAACTCCTGAGTTCCTCTGCAAGAAATAAAGTTAAGATATACAGTAAAATCTGCTTTACCGACCACCTGTGTATAAAAACCACCTGGTCACAAAGACCACTTTTTGCTGTCCCTATATTACCGTTTGTGTACAAATCAACCTCTATATAAAGACCACCTACCTATAAAGACCGGTTTTCTTGTGCCCCTAAGGAGGTCATTATATACCAGTTTCACTGTATATGTATCTTCTTTCTTGTAAAGATGACAAGTGCGATCACTTTCCTATAGGTTTCTTTTCAAATCTGGCACCTATCACTGTATGATATCCTTATTCCAGCCACAAGGTCAAGAAAAAATACTTAACTGGATGTGATGCTGTCCAATTTTTATTCTCTGAAATTGCCTACTATCATGATGAACCATGACTAAACAACGCAACTCGGAATTATATTTCTAGTGTGAACATGTTATAAGTTTTAATGTTCATGTATGACTTTGAGCTTGGAAGTCTGTATGTGCAAAACATACCACCCTTTTTTCTCTCCTCAAGATGTTTATGTAGATATGGACAGAATTGCAGGTTTGTGTGATTTGCCCAGATGTGTTATTGTGTTCTCAAACATGGCTTTGAAACTCCATTCGTACATGTAGTAGCAAGAACCAGTGATGTGTTTTTTCCCACTTTGATTAAAAAAAAAATACCAAATTTAGTGTACAGACGTTGACCATTATGAAAATTGAATAATTGCTGAGGGAAATGCATTTAGCAAAAAGATTCAAATACATTTATATTGACATGTGTGCAAATTATTTTTCTCAATTTTACACAAATTTACATTAAAATTCCCAATTGTGTCACCAATGGCATTTTTCCAAAGTTGGCAGAAATAGGCCCGTATGGTAAAATGGCTCACAATATGATGACAGTTTTTATAAAGGGGTTTGCTGTATGTTCCCTTTATAAAATTACTTCTGTCAAGCAACCCTTTCATACAGCTACATGTTTTATTTATGTATGACCTTTGACCTTTTATATTTGGTTCTTTAGTTACATTTGAAGAGAGAAAAATAATTCAGAGAAGGAAACTTCCTGGCAAAAAAAATCCAAGTCAGCTACATATTGATGACATTTACAAAAACAACTCAAAATGCAGAGTTCCACATAAAAGTAGATCACCTGATGAAATTAATGGTGAGTGAACTTCTGTGATGGAATACAATGATTATAGCCCATAATTCACATTGGTACTCTCTGCTTCTTACAATTTCTTAAAGTACAAAATGTAGGTGGCTGACTCTACAGTCCACTTAAATGTATATCTTCTGGATATATCTAGATCTGTGCCTCTTAATTTGGGGTGTACCTTGATAAACTATGCAAATAAATGATTTTTTTAGTTATTATATGTATAATTATTTCATGGTAGAAAAAATGATGAATAAAACTTGATGAAATCATCTGAAAGCTATAAGATAAACTTAAAGTGAAGCATAAAAGTAGACAATCCACTACCCTAGTGTTTGCAGTGCTTAGTGCATTTTAAAAATGATTACATTACATTAAGATTTACATGTTTGCAAAATATTTTTGATAATCTGACACAAATTCACATAAAACCCAATTGTGTCACCAATGGCATAAACAGGATTTCAAGCTATTCTGGTGCTAGAAAAAAAATCAAGCACAACATTTCAGACTACAAAATAACACAGGAGCGATCATTCAGGTTTCGTGGAGGTTACAAAAAATACAAATCACATAAACTCCTTTTTGTTCTCGATGAATTTCATTTTTAAGTCTTCATTATTGCTATCATAACCTGCAGGTTATGGTCATTCCTTTTAGCCTAACCTGTAAATGGGTTATGACAATTTCTGTTATTTTGTGGCCTGCATTTGAGTTCCAGATAGAAAAATATTAGTTTGGGGTGGGATGGATCAATACCCTACTGTTGGGACTTATTGATCTATCTCACCCTTGACTGATATTTTTTTATCTGGAACTCAAGGTGGTGAAAAAGTCTATTAACTCATATTGAACTCATATCAAAAACCAAGAGAAACTGAATTGCCTGAAGTATGTATATCGAACAGGATGTCAGTATCAGATATGCAAATGTAAATGGCTTTATGTACTTAAGACCTCAGGGCAGAATACAAATAGAAAGTACTATATAAAAACAGTCTATAGATAGCAGTAGTTATATAGAAATCATATCAGTGCAGGACTTTCCACCATTTAATTTAACAGCAAGAATTGTGCTATATTCCCAGTTAGAATTCATATCTTTATTTCTCAAATGTTCGAAAAAATTTAGTTGAATCTTTTCAGAAAATAAAAGAGTCCTGTGATATATGAACATATTTATGTTTGATGAGAATAAGTGGACATAACTACACTAGCCATTTCAAAAAATGAAATAAAGTTATGAGTCATTTGTCTAAAGTTCAAATCCATATGCAGGTTCAATACCATATTTTTCTAATTCATTAGCCTTTTACTGAAAACATACAACTCTCATTTTCTTCATTGATGGTTAAGATTTTAATTAAAATACCAGTACATGTACATGGTGGTTATTTCTCAGAAGAATTTATCTTGTTTATTTCTATGGGGAACTTATCTTAGTTATTTCTCAAAAGTACTAATCTTGGATATTTCTCAGAATTTATCTTGGTTATTTCTCAGAATTTATCTTGGTTATTTCTCAGAATTTATATTGGTCATTTATAGGGGAACTTATCATTGATATTTTTAGGGAAACTTATCTTGATTATTTCTCAAAAGTACTTATCTTGGTTATTTCTCAGAGGAATTTATCGTAGTTATTTCTAAGGGAAGCTTATCTTAGTTATTTCTAAGAGAAGCTTATCTTGGTTATTTCTAAGGGGAACCTATCTTGGTTATTTCTCAAAAGAACATATCTTGGTTATTTATCAAAAGAATTTATCTTGGTTGTTTCTAAGGGGAACTTATCTTTGTCATTTTGTAGGGGAACTTATCTTGGTTATTTCTCAGAGAAATTTATCTTGGTTAGTTCTAAGGGGAACATATCTTGGTTATTTCTCAAAAGAACATATCTTGGTTATTTCTCAAAAGAATGTATCTTGGTTATTCATATGGGGAACTTATCTTTGTCATTTTGTAGGGGAACTTATCTTGGTTATATCTCAAAAGAACTTATCTTGGTTATTTCTCAAAAGTACTTATCTTGGTTATTTCTCAGACGAATTTATCTGAGTTATTTCTTAGGGAAACTTATCTTGGTTATTTCTAAGGGAAATAACCAAGATAACTTGGTTATTTCTCAAAAGAATTTATCTTGGTCATTTCTAATGGGAACTTATTTTTCTCATTTCTAAAGGGGAACTTATCTTGATTATTTCTAAAAAAAATTGTCTTGGTTATTTCTCAAAAGAATTTACTGATATGTATTTGTTTTCTGTTTCAGCTTCTTTCAAAGATTTGAATTCTGTTGATATCTCAGACAGTCATAAACCATTATCAGAGCACCCAACCTCTCATCAGGAGTTACTTGAAAGTAGCTCTGTCTTCTATAGAACAGTACATGAAGAAGTAGCCAATCAGAGCTCAGACAGAGTAAAATCTTTACACCATAAGTCATCTCAAGAAAGTCAGCATACAGTCCAGAGACCAGAAAAACACAGTGCTAGCACAATTAAAAGATTACATCAAAGTTCAAAACAACAAGAGCCTGTTACAGTGAAACCCTCATATCAGGTACCAGCAAAACATAGATCTGGGACAGTGAAGTCCTCTCATCAAGAACCAAACAAGTATAGATTTAGTAAAGTCAAACCTTTACATCAAAAGTCAGCTAAATATACACACAGACTTGCCAAACAGAAGCACCATATTCGAGGAACATCAAGTATCTTTCCTCAGATAAAATCAAAAGGTATTCTAAATGTTTATTAGTATTTATATATATATATATATATGTATTATATTATATTATATTATATTATATAATATTATTTTATTTTATATACTGTTAAGTCTCTCTTTTGTATAATTAATCAAAACCTCTACAAATTCTTTCAACAAAGTATTTCTGTCACAAAACTGACCTTTATCAGTCATGTTTTCTATGTGAAAACGTGACTGATAAAGGTTAGGTCCAACAAATTAAAATATTTCATATAAAGTATTGCAGAACTTGAATCATAAAAGTCATATATAGACTATTCATTTTGTTTCAGTGTTTCAGAGAAAAATCTCTAAAATTAAAAAGAGGGTATCAACTTGTAAAAGTATCAATAAAACAGAATATTTCAAAAAGTTAATCAGCCAATATAAAGTCTGTGAAGTCAAAAGGATATCACGTCAATTAGGTAGTATATATTATATTATTAGAGACACTGAAATATGTTGTGAGAACAAGTGGCAAATACTACTTTTTTCAAGTAGTCCTTGTGGATATAAAATCAGGAAAAGTAATGTATCACCTTTTTCCCTGGTAAATGGCCAGGAGTTTTAGGTCACTATTGCAATCATCTTTTGTCTGTCATCATCCCTTGTGTGTTGTTAGATTTTTTTTTTTACACATTTTCAACTTCTTCTCAAGAACCAAGGGGCCAGTTTTAAACAAACTTGGCATATTACATCCCCATACGAAGTCACATAAAGTTTGAAAATGAAAAGAGGCTAGGACCTAAAGTGGCCTCAAAAGGGGCCAGAAAAAAAACAAAACTTGATACAGCTTTAAAAATCTTCTTCTCATGAACCAATGATCAGATGACTTTCAAATTTTGTATGCATGGTTGTAAAGTCAATATCTACAAAGTTTGGGAATGAAAATGAAATCTGTTAATAACCAGTCCACTAAGGGATGTATAAATAAATAGGGTACAGTTGTATACAAAGAGATATGAGAAAGTTATAGGAATTATTTAAGGATCATTTTGACAAAATTCAAGGTCAAAGGTCAAGGTCACAGACACCTAAGTAAACAGAAAATATAATTTTTTTGTCAAATTTTAGACATTTTTTACTTCTTCTCAAGAACCAGTGGACTAATTGTAAACAAACTTGACAGGAATTTTTCTCAGGTGACTGTTAAGGCCCATTGGGTCTTATGTAATCATCTCAATCTGCACCAGCCTAAGGAGTATAAATCTATATTTTGGTAGGTGTGTGCATGTGGGGATGGGGATGGTGCAATGTAGACACTTGGCCGTCATTAAGTCAGATGTGGAAATAAATAAATATTATGTCAGTGCAGAAATGTTGCAATGAAACATGGTGTAAAAATGTAG
Source organism: Atrina japonica (assembly GCA_030159075.1). NCBI lineage: Eukaryota > Metazoa > Mollusca > Bivalvia > Pterioida > Pinnidae > Atrina > Atrina japonica. The sequence continues at coordinate 396,544 of BROG01000627.1, forward strand.
AAATTTAACATGGAAATGTGCATTCACAATGTACAATCATATAGAAATTTGACATTGAAATATGATGTTACAATATACAAATATGACATAAGAATATGATGTCAGTGCAAAATTGTTGCAATGAAATATGGTTCCACAATGTAAAAATTTATCATGAAAAAAATGTGAAGTCAAAATATGATGTCACAATTAGAATATACAAATATGACATGGAAATATGATGACAGTGCAGAAATGTTTAAATGAAATATGATGTCACAATATAGAAATTTGACTTTGAAATATGATACCTCAGTATAGAAATGTGACTGATGTCAAACTGTATAATCATTGTTTCTGTATTTAAAAATTGTTGTCAGAGAATAAAGTTATAGGTGCAGGAAATATAAATATATTTTCAAAATCTTAAAAATTGTAAATATCAGAAATTTCTTCTTAACTGCTTCCCTGTGTGGTAGATCACATGTGTTGATTATACTTTATCAAGTTTATGTTTCATTTCAGAGAAAAAGGGAAAAGCCAAGAAAAAACAGACTGCATCAAAATTTAGTCCTAAACTTGATAAAACAGTATATTTTGAGTATCTTTTTAAGCGCTTCAAAATCTGTTTTCGTGTACCAAGAAGGCTTCCACGTAAGCTATTGTTTCTTCTTTGTTGTATATTCCCCATTTCAAGTTTGGATGGGGGTGAGGGAGGTTGTTGATCTGTCTATCGGTCTCTCTGTAGACAAAATTTGTCCAGCTATGCATTTGCATGTTTTTCAATGTAATTTTTTGTGAAGCAGTAATACCAGAATTATTTTCATTATAGTCCTTTAAGGTGTTATTAAATTTGATATTTTTGTTGACCTTTTTCCTCAGATTTAAATCAAGATTTTCACGCTAACTGCCATCCTACTACTGTGCACAAACACTTCCGGGCAAATCCTACCCATTGGAAGACAAAATAGTACCTGTGTATAATTTGTCTTTCATTGGGTATGATTTGTTACAGGCACAAAACTTGGTGATGCCATCTGGAAGTGTTTGTCTGCAGGTGAAATTAGTAAGACTGCAATTTTATCATGAAAGGTCTATTATGTTATCAGGTTCATCTAGTCTTTTAGGGCAGGTAACTTATACTGATTTCTATAACAAGTGTTAAGTCTAGATGTTACATTTCAAATGAGTGCAGGACAAATCATCTCAACTTTTCATGAGTTGATTTTATATGAAGACTTCATTCAAAATAATTTATACAGAGATTAGAGTTTGTTTCCAATTTGATGAATTTTTCATTTTTTTTAAAAATATTGTTCCAATTTTAATCTTCATTTTCTCCATTAAACCCAAACAAAATGAAATGAGACATTAATCAATGTTTTCCATATTGGTCTAGTTATTTTAAAAGCTGAGGTCTGTGGTGTCGGTCTGAGGAGAAGATTTGGGAATACAAATAATTGAGACTAATTACCCTTATTATAAGAGCTCAGTGAAACTGTAGGTTATTTAGTTATTAACAAATATTTGATATTACATAATTAAATATGTTATTGCATTATATTTTTCATTTTACTTTAGTCTCTTTATTTACTGGTAGTAAGTTAGCCAAGGGGAGACAACCCTATCAATATACAGTCAACTCCACTTATAATGAAGTACCAGTTATAGTGAGGATATATCTCTTCCCCTCTTACATAATGCTGTATGAATCTGAATATCGAAATCTGGCTACAACAAGGTTTAAATCTATCTGCTTTCCGTTTCATTATACGTGAAGTTGGCTGTATATTGTACATAAAAGGTTATGTCATTTAGAGATATATTTGAATGAGATATAGCTATATTCTCTGTACTGTATACAGAAAATTTTTTGCCCCTGTTTTATTTTCACCCCTTTTGCCCTCATCATCCAAGGGTGAAGTCAAAACTGGACGAATTCAACATGGTAAATTCATCTATTTTTAATAATAAAAGTCTGGGCGAATTTAAAACGGGGCGAGTGCAAGTGCATTAGGGCTAAAATAACACTGGGTGAAAATAACCCTGTTTACAGTATTATGTATAAAATGTATAGCATGTATTCACGCTGTTTTGTTATTTGATTCTCATTTAACCAGAGTAGATTACACATATACTTCTATATGTACATGTATCATTATCTTATCAAAGTTAGAAAAGATCAAAGATACATGTATATTGTGAATTTATTTTGTAGGTTTATTTCATTCATTTTGTAGGCCTTTTTCATTTATTTTGTAGGTCTATTTCATTCATTTTGTAGGTCTTTTTCATTTATTTTGTAGACCTTTCTCATTTATTTTACAGGTCCATTTCGTCCAAGATATCCTTCTGTTATTCCCTGTGATAAAATAGGAATTGGCAAATGTAAGTAGTATTGTATCAGTAAAGATATATAGATATTTAAAATTTCAATGAAATTACACAGGATGATGAGGTCTAAGCTTTGTTGTTTCCCTCTTTAACAAAAGTCAACAAGGACGGGTGACAAAACTAAGTAAACATTTTATTTTTTCCTGTAGATTTTATGTAAAACCAAATTTTTTCAAAACTTTCTTGGAGAATTATTTGAAAAGCAACTTTGATCAAACTTATACCATCAAACTCAGAATATCTAGCACTTTCATTGTGTATTTATAGTGTTAAACTTTCCTGATTTCCTGATTCAGCAATTTTAACAAAAAATTGAATTCTTTGTCTCACAATTATTGTTCAGCATTGCTAGTTTAATATCAATACTATATAGTTTATTGTTGAAGGATGCTAGTTTAATATACATGTATTATATAGTATATTGCTCAGGGATGCTAGTTAAATGTTGATACTAAATCCTTTTTCGTATTTATGTGTATTTACAATGCCCTTGTTTAAAGTTCAGTACTCATGGTTTACTCTTAGTTCTTGTCTTTTAGTGATTCCTAGATCAACATCAATGTCTGTATCTTTTCATATCAATGTAGTTGACGCTAAAAACATGTCACAAGATATCAGCATTCCGATCAGATCTCTGAAAGAGTTAGAGGAGTGGATACCTATAGAGAATGACCTCAGAATAGCCACAGTGCCTCTGGCCAAAAAAAGGACAAAGGATTCCAGTACACCCCAGACATTATACTGTCATGATATGTGTGGAGGATATCTACAGGACAGGTAAACAAATTGATCAGAATACACCTGAAATACTGACAAAAATTAACTAGATAATTTAAAAAGGTTAGAAGGAGATCTTCTGGACCCGATTGCACAACACATCGTTAAATTTAACATACAGTTAGCCTATTGGTTTAAAATTGGTTAACTTCACATTAAATTTAACATACAGTTAGCCTATTGGTTTAAAATTGGTTAACTTCACATTAAATTTAACATACAGTTAGCCTATTGGTTTAAAATTGGTTTAACTTCACATTAAATTTAACATACAGTTAGCCTATTGGTTTAAAATTGGTTAACTTCACATTAAATTTAACATACAGTTAGCCTATTGGTTTAAAATTGGTTAACTTCACATTAAATTTAACATACAGTTAGCCTATTGGTTTAAAAATTGGTTAACTTCACATTAAATTTAACATACAGTTAGCCTATTGGTTTAAAATTGGTTAACTTCACATTAAATTTTAACATACAGTTAGCCTATTGGGTTTTAAAATTGGTTAACTTCACATTAAATTTTAACATACAGTTAGCCTATTGGTTTTAAAATTGGTTAACTTCACATTAAATTTAACATACAGTTAGCCTATTGGTTTTAAAATTGGTTAACTTCACATTAAATTTTAACATACAGTTAGCCTATTGGTTTAAAATTGGTTAACTTCACATTAAATTTAACATACAGTTAGCCTATTGGTTTTAAAATTGGTTAACTTCACATTAAATTTAACATACAGTTAGCCTATTGGTTTAAAATTGGTTAACTTCACATTAAATTTAACATACAGTTAGCCTATTGGTTTAAAATTGGTTAACTTCACATTAAATTTAACATACAGTTAGCCTATTGGTTTAAAATTGGTTAACTTCACATTAAATTTAACATACAGTTAGCCTATTGGTTTAAAATTGGTTAACTTCACATTAAATTTAACATACAGTTAGCCTATTGGTTTAAAATTGGTTAACTTCACATTAAATTTAACATACAGTTAGCCTATTGGTTTAAAATTGGTTAACTTCACATTAAATTTAACATACAGTTAGCCTATTGGTTTAAAATTGGTTAACTTCACATTAAATTTAACATACAGTTAGCCTATTGGTTTAAAATTGGTTAACTTCACATTAAATTTAACATACAGTTAGCCTATTGGTTTAAAATTGGTTAACTTCACATTAAATTTAACATACAGTTAGCCTATTGTTTAAAAATGGTTAACTTCACATTAAATTTAACATACAGTTAGCCTATTGGTTTAAAATTGGTTAACTTCACATTAAATTTAACATACAGTTAGCCTATTGGTTTAAAATTGGTTAACTTCACATTAAATTTAACATACAGTTAGCCTATTGGTTTAAAATTGGTTAACTTCACATTAAATTTAACATACAGTTAGCCTATTGGTTTAAAAATTGGTTAACTTCACATTAAATTTAACATACAGTTAGCCTATTGGTTTAAAATTGGTTAACTTCACATTAAATTTAACATACAGTTAGCCTATTGGTTTAAAATTGGTTAACTTCACATTAAATTTAACATACAGTTAGCCTATTGGTTTAAAATTGGTTAACTTCACATTAAATTTAACATACAGTTAGCCTATTGGTTTAAAATTGGTTAACTTCACATTAAATTTAACATACAGTTAGCCTATTGGTTTAAAATTGGTTAACTTCACATTAAATTTAACATACAGTTTAGCCTATTGGTTTAAAATTGGTTAACTTCACATTAAATTTAACATACAGTTAGCCTATTGGTTTAAAATTGGTTAACTTCACATTAAATTTAACATACAGTTAGCCTATTGGTTTAAAATTGGTTAACTTCACATTAAATTTAACATACAGTTAGCCTATTGGTTTAAAATTGGTTAACTTCACATTAAATTTAACATACAGTTAGCCTATTGGTTTAAAATTGGTTAACTTCACATTAAATTTAACATACAGTTAGCCTATTGGTTTAAAATTGGTTAACTTCACATTAAATTTAACATACAGTTAGCCTATTGGTTTAAAATTGGTTAACTTCACATTAAATTTAACATACAGTTAGCCTATTGGTTTAAAATTGGTTAACTTCACATTAAATTTAACATACAGTTAGCCTATTGGTTTAAAATTGGTTAACTTCACATTAAATTTAACATACAGTTAGCCTATTGGTTTAAAATTGGTTAACTTCACATTAAATTTAACATACAGTTAGCCTATTGGTTTAAAATTGGTTAACTTCACATTAAATTTAACATACAGTTAGCCTATTGGTTTAAAATTGGTTAACTTCACATTAAATTTAACATACAGTTAGCCTATTGGTTTAAAATTGGTTAACTTCACATTAAATTTAACATACAGTTAGCCTATTGGTTTAAAATTGGTTAACTTCACATTAAATTTAACATACAGTTAGCCTATTGGTTTAAAATTGGTTAACTTCACATTAAATTTAACATACAGTTAGCCTATTGGTTTAAAAATTGGTTAACTTCACATTAAATTTAACATACAGTTAGCCTATTGGTTTAAAATTGGTTAACTTCACATTAAATTTAACATACAGTTAGCCTATTGGTTTAAAATTGGTTAACTTCACATTAAATTTAACATACAGTTAGCCTGGTTTAAAATTGGTTAACTTCACATTAAATTTAACATACAGTTAGCCTATTGGTTTAAAATTGGTTAACTTCACATTAAATTTAACATACAGTTAGCCTATTGGTTTTAAAATTGGTTAACTTCACATTAAATTTAACATACAGTTAGCCTATTGGTTTAAAATTGGTTAACTTCACATTAAATTTAACATACAGTTAGCCTATTGGTTTAAAATTGGTTAACTTCACATTAAATTTAACAACCTGTTGTGCAAGTGGGTCCTGGACAAGTGAACAAATTGATCAAAATCCACCCCAAATACTCACAAAAATTAACAAATCAATCTTAACATATTAGTAGGATATCATCAGGACAGGTAAACAAAGTGGAACAGAATCCACCCCAAAATACTCACAAAAATTAACAAATCAATCTTAACATAGTAGTAGGATATCATCAGGACAGGTAAATAAAGTGGAACAGAATCCACCCCAAATACTTACAAAAATTAACAAATCAATCTTAACATAGTAGTAGGATATCATCAGGACAGGTAATCAGAATCCACCCCAAATACTTACAAAAATTAACAAATCAATCTTAACATAGTAGTAGGATATCATCAGGACAGGTAAATAAAGTGGAACAGAATCCACCCCAAATACTTACAAAAATTAACAAATCAATCTTAACATAGTAGTAGGATATCATCAGGACAGGTAAATAAAGTGGAACAGAATCCACCCAAAATACTCACAAAAATTAACAAATCAATCTTAACATATTAGTAGGATATCATCAGGACAGGTAAATAAAGTGGAACAGAATCCACCCCAAATACTCACAAAAATTAACAAATCAATCTTAACATATTAGTAGGATATCATCAGGACAGGTAAATAAAGTGGAACAGAATCCACCCCAAATACTCACAAAAATTAACAAATCAATCTTAACATATTAGTAGGATATCATCAGGACAGGTAAATAAAGTGGAACAGAATCCACCCCCAAATACTTACAAAAATTAACAAATCAATCTTAACATATTAGTAGGATATCATCAGGACAGGTAAATAAAGTGGAACAGAATCCACCCCAAAATACTCACAAAAATTAACAAATCAATCTTAACATATTAGTAGGATATCATCAGGACAGGTAAATAAAGTAGAACAGAATACACCCAAAATACTCCAAAAAAAACCAACAAGACAATTTAAAATCTTGCAATTCATTTACAAGTAAAGATATAAAAGAATAAAGAAAATACAATTTAACAACAAGAGTGCATGCTCTCTGTGTTTTGTTTCCTTGATGTTAATGATTAATATACACTGCACTGGTGAAATGAATTCACTGATAAACAGGTCACAAACAGATCCCCAGATATTTTGTAGGTAAAATATCTACTATAGTAACAACTCTTTTTATGTCTTGTTAGTGCTGAACTTGTGTACAACTGGGGATCACAGCTTATTCTAGACAATTAGGACAATTTCGGGTGAGGGGAAATTGTGATTTTTTTATTTTCAGATTCTAGAACATTTGTGGATTTAAAAAATACAATATGAAAATGAGCGAAGGCAAGGGCAACTCATTTTGTTTCTAGTGCAAAAAATCTACAAAATTAGAAATCTTATGTCAAATGGAATTCCTTATTTTCTCGCATTCCAATGGTTATGTCATAAGGACCCTTTTTCGGTTGCTGGCTCATTTACACTAGAAGATACATTCTAGATTGCTCTCTTCCAGAAAGTTCTAACAAGCAATAACTTTCATACAACATAGAAAGTTGGCAAAAACTTATTTCTAAAAATAAAATATGTAGAAAACTTCAGAAATACAATTGAAGTCATAAAGAATTACATTAAACATGTACAAGACAACAAAAAGAGAACTGTGATAAAGGAAATTGTTGTCATATTTTATTGTTAGTTAAAATGATACAAAATAATTGATAATTCTTTTTCGATTGACAAGTGGACTTTTATAACCTAATGTTGTTAATGTTTTAATACATGTTGAAGTACATTAATCAACTGTAGATCAAATTTCTGACATCATTTTCTCATGGTAAAACAAAAATTAAAAAATCTAATGACAGGTGGTCCTTCAAAAAAGATTATTTAACTAAGTAGTTTCAAAATACAGGTGGTCTTTCATGACAGTGGTCTCTGACAAGACAGGTTCCACGATAGTATGAGTCATTATGTAATAATTCAAATTAATAAATTTCCGACGATTTCATTGGCCCCCCGGATGGCACTACTTTTTGTTTACATGTCGGCCATTTGCAATACACAAATGTGTTTTACGTCACATAAGATAAAAACAGGTCATTGTAGTGGTCATAAGTTACAGTCGCGAAGCATGCAGAAAAATCATTAGTAACAACCCTGTCTTCCATGTCAACTGGTAATTTTTAATCGGCTCCAAGTTCATGTGCAACAGCATCAGTTTTAAATTCAAGTACAGTCAGGCCTATTCCCTCCTGTATAGCTACTGCAGTTAGGCCTACTTGTCCTGCAAAGGGTGATCCAAAGCATTGGATATTCGCTTTGCGAATTACACAGTGTGCACAGTCTTCATTCAGGTCATTTCCTATTGACATGGAAAAAATATAGAATCTGTGCTTAAATAAAAACCCTTAATGGGTTTGCTTTGGGAGCTATCCAGTTAGTAGTGAAGTGGCTGCATTTCAGTTGATGCATTCACACTAGAAAATATAAGAATTCACCTTATTGTAGAAAAATGAAACATTTTGGTGAAAAAAGAAATTAAATCTAGTTTGAATAATATTTTGATTAGATATCACATAGATGTTCTTATACAGTGAATACTCGCCTACAGGACACTTCGCTTAGAAGACCACCTCGCAATTCAGACTACAAGATTTTAGTTTCTTGATAATATATCTAATAAGAACAGAACCTCCCACATGAGATCACCTCTCTAATTAGGCAACTTTGAGTCAGTCAGGTGGTCTTAATAGCAAGGTTCCACTGTACTTTTTAATGATTTCAATGCAATCTTATTGATCTATAAATAGATACAGAATTCACTCTAAATATAACTTATAGATTGTAATAGAGAGATTGAACAATTTGTATCCTTCAGTTAAAACTGTTTGAATTCAACCATCAGGAATGTACCATAGTAATTTTCCAATCCTTGGAACACAAAAATAAAAGCTGTAAAAGGCAGGTTAAATAGACACAATTTTAGGGCATAAAGTATATGGTGCTTTTTCTTCAAACAGTATGCGAAAATTATAATTTATACTTTGTTTTGAATAAGTATTTGTCCCTTTTGAAAACTATCCAATATCTTTTTGGTTATCCTACCAATATGTCTTATATGTAGTATAGATTTAAAATTCTATAATTAACAACCAATTAACTCCTAACATCTGACCGTGAACTTTGATTTTGATTCAGGTTTGTAAATGGCTGCAATGAGTCGGATGCCTACAGATTTTACCACTGGCAATACATTGATATCTTTGTATACTTTAGTCATCACTTTATCACCATTCCACCTACAACATTTACTAATGCTGCACATACACATGGAGTACAGATGCTGGGTAAGTCACACATGTCTACTTAATGTAGTGATATCTATGGCACTGCTTTTGACAACCATCACAGTCAACTTATTGATATTTATAGCACTGACTGTAGTTGTGTTTTATGGTGTTCTGATCCTTGGTCAACATTTTTATATATATATATATAACGCTGATGTAATCAAGTTGATCATTTTTGCTGATCCGAGGACAACATTTTGATATATATAACACTGACCTGTAATCAAGTTGATCATTTTTGCTGATCCGAGGACAACATTTTGATATATATAACACTGACCTGTAATCAAGTTGATCATTTTTGCTGATCCGAGGTCAACATTTTGATATATATAACACTGACCTGTAATTAAGTTGATCAGATTAATTTGCTGATCCTAGGTCAACATTTTTACATATATTTTACATATATATATAACACTGACTGTAATTAAGTTGATCAGATTAATTTGCTGATCCTAGGTCAACATTTTTACATATATTTTACATATATATATAACACTGACTGTAATTAAGTTAATCAATTTATTTTGCTGATCCTTGGTCAACATTTTGATATATATATATATATATATATATATATATATATATATATATACAATGTATATATATATATATATATATATATATATATATATATATATATATATATATATATATATATATATATAACGCTGATGTAATCAAGTTGGTCATTTAAATTAAATTAAATTTGCTGATCCTTGGTCAACATTTTGATATATAACACTGACTGTAATTAAGTTGATCAGTTTAATTTGCTGATCCTTGGTCAACATTTTGATATATATAAACTGACTGTAATTAAGTTCAACAGTATAGTGTTCTAATGCTTCATTAGCAGTTAACTTATTTAAAACATATGATGATTTTGATCATGTCCTCTGTTAGTACATCAGAACTTGGTTTTCAATAACTCATTTTGTATCCTGAGGTTTATTGTCGAGTCTTAAATGTAATGTATTACTGTGTATAACAACTACATACAGAGGTCTGATAATATAAATACAAAACGTATAAACAGACGATACAATTGTTATTTAATGATGCATTTATTGTATGTAGGTACACTCATTACTGAATGGGATGATGGGAAAAAGAGGTGTCAGAAATTCCTAGAAACAGATGAGAGTTACAAAGCATTCGCAGATAAATTAGTTCAAATATCACAGCACTATAACTTTGAAGGTTGGCTAGTCAATATCGAAAATGTCATCCAGGTAAATTCTGATGCTTTGGATAGCAATAGTAGAATTTAAATCCTGTATTATTATTATTTTATTTTTTTTTTTATTAACTTGTGTTGTTAAAATATATATATCATTAATTCCTGTTACAAAAATAATGTTTTTAAGAAATATTTTGAGAGAGCAATATCCATTCACATGGAGCTGTATCACCCATTGTACTTTACCATTTACATGTAACTTAAAGGGGCACTAGCTGTGGTTACCCCCCCCAAAATTATTTAGATTATTTCTACTTTCACTACTAGTACTTGATGTACATTAACAAACAAGAGCTAAACATAGGCAAAAAAATCTTCTTTTTTTTTATATATTTTGTGAAAATAAGATCAAGAAAAGTGTGGTATTCATATACAAATAGTAAGGATGAGTTTTTCAATTGCAAGTGAAAAAGTGCCAAACCCGAGTTTCTGAAGCAATTTTCACAAAATATATAGGAATTGATGAATTTTTATGCCTGTGTATATCTCTTTTTTGTTATTGTGTCTCAATCTAAGTAGTAAAAAAAGGGGAAACAAAATTTTGAAAAAAACACAGCTAATGCCCCTTTAATAAGTTGAATACTGTGTACATGGAAAAGTTGAATACTGTGTACATGGAAATTTTCGCCTCTGGGCCTAGCACCATAAAGCTTAAGAATTACTTAAATCTAAAAATCTGACTCAAATCTGACTTATCCTGAAATCTGATTGACTGAGAAGGCCAATTTGAAAATATTCTCAGACCTAAGTAAATTCTCAAGTATTATGGTGCCAGGCCCTGGTTATTTTCGCCTTTTTTCCAACAGAAAACATATTCACCCCATCTTAAATTCACCCTTAATCACCATACTGTAATGAATGGCATTTATATCTATGCCTCAATTATTTAGCTTGAAAATTTCACTTTCATTTAAAATTTGCCCTCTCAAAACTTAAAATTAAAAAAAGAAAAATTAAACAGGAGTGAAAATTTTAAGGTGTACAGTAATTCAATGAATGTATTTGAACATATCACAGTTTTCCAAATTATAATGATATACCTTTTAACACCTTTATGTTTTGTATCTAGAGATGTTTAGGGCATAATTATTTTGATTACATGTCTTGTAAAATTTATTTCTTGATCATACTTTTGGAACTATATAGGCAAAAGATTTTTTTAATTTAGAACGTGTAATACACACACAACATGTACTTATTAAGGATATTTTATTTTTGAAAAAAAGATTAGTTAATTTTATGCCCCAGTTGTCAATGATTAATGGACATATCGTTTTTGGTCCATTTGCAACATTTTGGTTTCCAGCAAATAATATGCGCTGGTAACTGAACTGCGTATGTTGTTTTATATTAATGAGATTTTAGATTAGTCAATATCTAACAGTATTTGCCAGAGTTGTGGAAAATCTTCATGAATAACTTAATAGATCTTGGGGGAACAAAGTGTTTCCAAAACACAAATTGTCAGTATCATTTTTATTATTTTTTTTTTTTTGACAGACAGATCAAGTACAAAGATTGTGTGATTTCGTTAGCTACCTCACTCAAGAAATGCACAAAAAAATTCCAGGATCAAAGGTCATCTGGTATGACAGTGTTATCAAAGACGGGAAGCTTAGATGGCAGAATGCATTGAATAAAGAAAATAGGTATTGACAAAAGTTATCATATATTGAACAAAAAAGAGATTCTTTGAAGTGATTATTTTATCATAAAAGATATGTAACTGCTTTTAAATATTTGAAATAGAAAGTAACTTATAAATCGAACAGTCCCTTAGGCCACCTAATACTATGGATACTCAAACTCAACTATTTTTTTTATTTTTATTTGGAGTTGAAACCATGTAATATTAATGCTACCACACTAGACATTTTTGTATATTTATTGTATGCTGTTATAAATGATGATTAAAATTAATGCTCATCTGAAGAAAACTATTATCCCAATGTAGGTCAAGTGGGATAATAGTTTTCTTTAGATGAGCATTAATTTTAATCAGATCAAATAAATGCTCCATATGAGTGAAAAATTCTACAAAATGTAAAAGAGTGTGGAAAGTTCCTGAGTTATAACTTTTCATTTTTAATCTTATAAAGATTTCCAGATATGGTTTCCTACATTTGTACATACCTATTTACTACATGCAATCTATATAATATTTTCAGTTTGTTTTTCAACGTGAGTGATGGCATTTTCCTTAACTACAACTGGAATGATAAAAAACTAGAACAATCTCGAGCAATGGCAGAAGAAAAGAATAGGACGATGGAAGTATTTGTAGGGATAGATGTTTTTGGCCGAGGTTGCCTTGGAGGAGGGGGCTGGAATACAATACAGGTGTGTTATACAAAGTAGAAGTTAGCGCTGTATTATATAACTTACATAAGCTTATCATGCTTATTACCCTATCCCAAAGTTTGATTTATTTGGACCTGATTATCATTATGAGTAATCAAGCTGAGAATCTTGGCCTATTTGAGTTTTTCCTCCAGTATCTATCCAAATTACTATCCAGTGTCTTTCTGCAGCACATATACTTTTAACATTTTTATTTTGTCACCACTATTATGTCATTTTTTACAAAGTATACTCTGTGAGTATACCCTCAAAGGCAAAAGGTGATACAATCCTTTTATAGAATTGAGCAAACTACAATGTTTTACATTATATAGACCAATAATATATAGGCTAACAACACTGAGCAAACTGTACAATGTGTTACATTATATAGACCAATAATATATAGGGCTAACAACACTGAGAGCAAACTGTACAATGTGTAACATTATATAGACCAATAATATATAGGCTAACAACACTGAGAGCAAACTGTACAATGTGTTACATTATATATAGGCTAACAACACCAAGAACAAACTGTACAATGTGTTATATTATATAGACCAATAATATATAGGCTAACAACACTGAGAGCAAACTGTACAATGTGTTACATTATATAGACCAATAATATATAGGCTAACAACACTGAGAGCAAACTGTACAATGTGTTACATTATATAGACCAATAATATATAGGCTAACAACACTGAGAGCAAACTGTACAATGTGTTACATTATATAGACCAATAATATATAGGCTAACAACACTGAGAGAAAACTGTACAATGTGTTATATTATATAATGAGCAAACTGTACAATATAGATTATATAGACCAATAATATATAGGCTAACAACACTGAGAGCAAACTGTACACTGTGTTACATTATATAGACCAATAATACATAGGCTAACAACACTGAGTAAACTGTACAATGTGTTACATTATATAGACCAATAATATATAGGCTAACAACACTGAGAGCAAACTGTACAATGTGTAACATTATATAGACCAATAATATATAGGCTAACAACACTGAGTAAACTGTACAATGTGTTACATTATATAGACCAATGATATATAGGCTAACAACACTGAGAGCAAACTGTACAATGTGTTACATTATATAGACCAATAATATATAGGCTAACAACACTGAGAGCAAACTGTACAATATTTTACATTATATAGACCAATGATATATAGGCTAACAACACTGAGAGCAAACTGTACAATGTGTTACATTATATAGACTATTGATATATAGGCTAACAACACCAAGAACAAACTGTACAATGTGTTATATTATATAGACCAATAATATATAGGCTAACAGCACTTAGAGCAAACTGTACAATGTGTTACATTATATAGACCAATAATATATAGGCTAACAGCACTCAGAGCAAACTGTACAATGTGTTACATTATATAGACCAATAATATATAGGGCTAACAACACTGAGAGCAAACTGTACAATGTGTTACATTATATAGACCAATGATATATAGGCTAACAACACTGAGAGCAAACTGTACAATGTCTTACATTATATAGACCAATAATATATAGGCTAACAACACTGAGAGCAAACTGTACAATGTGTTACATTATATAGACCAATGATATATAGGCTAACAACACTGAGAGCAAACTGTACAATGTGTTATATTATATAGACCAATAATATATAGGGCTAACAACACTGAGCAAACTGTACAATGTGTTATCGTATTTTATGGCCTATAGGTCGATGTGGGGGATAGGTCGAATGGCCGATTTTTGGCAAAAATCCAGGTTTAAGTATCAGATAGGTCGAAGTGGAAGACAAGTCGATGTTGGCAGAGATGCAAACATGAATGGCAGAACACAAAAATGCATCGTTTATGTTTAATAACTGGTGCTAACACGATGGTAGCCTACTAAAATAATCAGAATAATAGACCTATATTACTGTACATTATTAAATAGGAGTGATTAAAAAGCATAGAAATTGCATTTTTCATATTTAACATTACTTATATTACTCGTGTGTACTGATTATGTATACATACATCGCCATTATGTTACCTGTCAAATCATCATTAAATTCTTTATGCTGTTAACACAATCGACCTCAATCCTTGTCTTATCCTTACATTGGCCTGAATTATTATGTAGCTGCAATTGTCAAACAATTAAATACTCAAGGTTTAGTGTCAATTAATTTATGTAACACTTTTTCCAAAACTTTCCCAACTTCAAAGACTGCCACACGATCCTTTTCAGTTGAAGGTCATGTTCCAGTGAACACAGCTTGTAGTGTCCTGAAAGTCTGAATGAAGACTTCAACTTCACAGTGGGATGCTGAGATAAGGGAATCATTCACAAGTATAAACTGTCCAGTATAATGTAAATGATGTATTTTTATTACGCAGTTTCTGACACAGTCTTAAATCCCAATGATATTGTAACTTGAAAGATCATTATTTTGTCACTTGATTATGAACACAGTGCATTACGCACACATGTGGTCACATTTAATAGTTCTATTAAGTGTAAATACAACTGGGTGTTTGGAGTAGGCCCCTAGGTTATCCTGTGAAAAATGTTGAATTACATGTTAAAATGAGGAATTGCAGATACAAGTTAAATATTTCACTAAGATAAGTCGATGCGGTGAATAGGTCGAGGTCACAACTTTGGAGAAAAAAAATATCAACCTATAGTCGTAAAATACGGTATATTATATAGACCAATAATATATAGGCTAACAACACTGAGACCAAACTGTAAAATGTGTTATACTATATAGACCAATAATATATAGGCTAACAACACTGAGAGCAAACTGTACAAATGTGTTACATTATATAGACCAATAATGTATAGTCTAAGAACACAGAGACCAAACTGTACAATGTGTTATATTATATAGACCAATAATATATACATGTAGGCTAACAACACTGAGAGCAAACTGTACAAATGTGTTACATTATATAGACCAATAATATATAGGGCTAAGAACACAGAGACCAAGCTGTATAATAATAAATAGGCTAACAACAACGAGAAGTAACTATAGAAGCACTATTTTGAATGCAAAGGAAGAGAAGCTAGATAGTTAACAGAGTTGAGAGTTTCTATTCACAAAATCACAAATTAGTGCAGTACTTAGTGCATCCCTGAAAACTTTATTGTATGGACAGAATTTAAGAAAAGATAGGTGACAACATACTTCACATTGTATATTTTCTTCTCTCTATCTCTCTTTTAATGCCTCAGCCTGAAAGGTCTGACGGGGGGCATATAGTGTTCAGATCATCCGTCTGTGTGTCTGTACGTCCTGCTTATATATAAAGTGTAATATTTCAAGTTTGGATTGTGATACAGTGACCAAACTTGGACTGTAAGTTCATCTAAGGGTTGCTCACACTTCACTGACATCACATGTACCTGGCAGTTCACTTCACTGACATCACATGCCCCTGGGGGTGGGGTCATTTTATTTGAAAACATAGAAATTTATTGGGGCCTTGGGGCATTTGTGTTTAACAAAAGCATCTTGTTTTTATTTTATTGGGGTTGGGGGTAAAAGCAATGAAATTTGATTAAAAAATGTTATATTTGTACAATCTGTATCTTTTCTCATTTGAAGGCACTAGCAGCAGTCAGGAGATTCAATATGTCAGCTGCCATCTTTGCACCAGGATGGGTGTACGAAACTCAAGGCAAAGAAAATTATACCAAGAATGAAAACATGTAATTAAAACTGTTACAATCAGTTTCTGCTATATTGCTTTAAAATAACACAAAATCTGGGGTATTTCGTATTATTGTAGTGTAACAAAATTTTGATGTCATACAGCACTTTGTATATCAGGGTGTCAGTACCTATAAATTTTGTCAATATCTGAAAAGGACAAATTACGAGTGTTTTAGCGTGATTAGGTGCCATAAATGATCATGAAAGGGACTACAGTCAATTTGGACAGCTACAACAAAATAGAAGTTAATGTGCCACAGTGAAAAATATTATATACCGTAGAAAAAAATATTATATAACTTAGAATATATAAAAATATATATACATTGAAACTTGTATATAAAGACCCCCTTAGGGACATGACAAAACCAGTCTCTATAGAGAGGTGTTCTTTATATAGATGTTGATTTGTACACAAATGGTACTAATGGGGACAGTAAAAAACATGACCAGGTGGTCTTTATATACAGGTGGTCAATAAAGCAGGTTTTACTCTGTGTGTGTGTGTGTGTGTGTGTGTGCGTGTGTGTGTGTGTGTGTGTGCGTGTGTGGTGGAATCTCATTTTCTTGAAACTCAGGAGACCGCCCCTATTATTTTGAGATATCCGGAATTCAAGATAACAGAAATTTTAATTGATATTTTATTATTTTTATAAAACTGAGGACTTTGACATATCCAGAATTTCATTTCAACTCAACCAATTTCGACGTAACGAGATTCCACTGTGTGTGTGTGTATATATATATATATTAAAATACATGTACCCAGTATATAAAAAAATGTTTTGTTTAACAGTCTCTATAGTCTGAGCTGCCAAAAAGTACAGTTTTAATGATTTTAGTGAAGAAAAATTATTCAAAAGACAATGTACTGAGTACAATGGTAATGATAAAGTTGATTGTATTCCTATATGTTTTAGGTTTTGGTCTAAACTTGATCATCTGCTGCCAGGCTGTGAATATTGTGAGCCGTATCTGTCTACCTCATTCTGTCAAGGCTTTGGAACAAAGGATTACTTTCAGGGTGAAGTATGTGTGTGATTTATTTTTGTGAAAATACTGTGGGGATAAAATTTTGTTGTTTTAAAAATAAAACAAATTTGTTGACATTATATTTCGTTGAAATTGAAATAATTGTTGTAAGGTATTATCTAAGGGTCAAAGTGACAAAGTCTTAAGGTCACAACCACCTTAATAAACCGGAAATATCAGTTGCATAATTGACCAACGTGAGCACTTTTAGGCCCATAGGACCTCATGTCATTTCAATTACCGTATTCGGCCGTGTATAATCCGCATTTACGTATTATCCGCACCCCCCATTTCAGCATCAGAACTCGGAGAAAAAAGGACTTCGTGCGTATAATCCGCGTTGACTATTTTCCACGGCCGTATGGCCGAAAATCGTCGGCGAGATTGATTATTATTGTGTATAAGTGCAGTATGACGATCGGAAATATTTTCAAAATTCGCAGATCGGTATTTGGAAGAAATAGATAAATATTTATTATAGATATATATATTCGAGATATTAGATAAGGGATATGATAAGCAAATTAAATGATTTGAAATAAATAACAAAAGAAATATCAAAACATCAGTCGAAGTCTTTGTAAAATTACATTCCGTTAATTACAGCGCAATCATTTGCTTTTGCTGACGTGGTAGCCTATATATTTAATTAATAGTATGTATTAGAACAACATTTGAAATAGATATTATATTTGCGGAAATCGGCGACATAAAAGTTTGTAACAATTTTAATTAGCGGAGAGCACTTGTACACAAGCGATCTATATATCCAGAATACGCGTGTATAGCGTAATTATTGAAACAAAGGGATATATATACAGATCCAAGTATACTGTTGTCTGTTACACGCATCATTGATTATGAATGGAGACATATACTACAAACATTAATTACCTTGGTGTGGCATTGTGTTATTTTACACCTTTTATCATATTTTCAATTTAAAATTAACTCATCGTACTTACCTGTATAATTAGCATGTTCCATAACTTAGTACTACACTGTAGATGTACGGTAGTAAGAGAGTTACTGGTATATACCTTTTGTACGAAATGTGTAAAATAACATTCCTCCACAGAACAAAACACCCAGAAAACATTTTTATTTATTAATGTATAGTCATCGTCTCAAAACAAACAACGCAAAACTACATAAAATACGAAACTACAAGATACTACATATTTGCTCTTCCATTTAGCCCCCTCATTTACAGTTACAACATGGCTGTTCGCTTCGTCGTTCACCAGCGTGAAATAATTATTAGAATTCTTGTTGAGATTGTTTTATTTTTTCAATAATAACAAAACTTCATGATGAAGATAAGCAACAGGTACTGTACTATTCTGTTTCCTCGCCAAACATCGCAACTAGGCTAGCCTTGCACAGGCACTTGCGTTATGCAATCCACCGATCACAACACCCTCAATCAAGGGATTGCATTACACAAGTGCCTGTGTAGTCTAGCCTATTTGTAAACTGAAACACACAAAAATAAAAGACAACAAGATTCATTTATTGATTTATTCACCGTCACTGTAGACATAAATGATGATATACATTGACTCGTACATCGTTATTACGAAAAAAAAACTTTGTCAGGCTTACCACCCACATCGAATCTCATGCAGTAGTTCCTGCGGAAAAAATGTCCTAAGATTCTGTAGTACTGTATTATCCGCACCCCCATGCCTGAGACAAATTTTAGAGTGAAAAGAGTGCGGATTATACACGGCCGAATACGGTATATATATATCAAAGTTTTCAAATCATACAATGTTATCTTTTTTCCAGGTGATGAAAGATGAACCCTGGCACAACATGACCCGACAACAACTTCAGCCCACGTACACAAATACACAATTTTTCAGACAAGACTTGGTATTTGAACCCAACATGGAAATCTGCACAGAAGACGCATATATTGGAGGCAGTTGTATAATACTGGAGGGAAAACCTTCACCAAGCGGTCTTCCTCTTATCTTCAAGTAATGCAGATTATTTTGTTCTTTCATAAGTTATTGTTTGAACTACTTCTTAGGAAAAACAAAATCTCTTGAAAAACAGAAAAAATAAAACTGGATTTTCAATAATTAAGTTTTTATCTATGGTAGTATTCTATAAGACCCATCTATGATTTATCTTTCTGCATAATTTTTGGCAAGATACACGCAGAGACCATCTTGAGAATGAAGCCAAGGCACTAGTACAACATGAATGTACTTGTTGATAATTATTGTGTATATTGATAACATTGAAATGAACAATTTAACATTAAATAACTGACCCATCCTATAATGAATCTTGGTCATGTAAAATGAATGAAAGTCCATGTATTTGGGATTTACATTTCTTTCTGTGGTAAATCCCCAAAAGATTTTTGAAATGTGTAGACCATCTTGAGAATGAAGCCAAGGCACTAGTACAACATGAATGTACTTGTTGATAATTATTGTGTATATTGATAACATTGAAATGAACAATTTAACATTAAATAACTGACCCATCCTATAATGAATCTTGGTCATGTAAAATGAATGAAAGTCCATGTATTTGGGATTTACATTTCTTTCTGTGGTAAATCCCCAAAAGATTTTTGAAATGTGTAGATTTTTTAGAATATTCTATTGAACAGTTGTACTTACCTTGACAACAATCACCTGTAACGTGTGTAAAACACAAACAGGTAGTTGAAGGTGTTGGATTGCATCACATGAAATCGGATAACCAGTTAACCTTGTTACTATATGTCTACAGGATACCCAGCATAGCCACATGTAACTCTGTACCTTGCCTTAACATACATGTCATATTTTACAGAGGTCAACCATGGCCATTGGAAGGGACAAAACACAATTTTAATGGACAGATGTGGAAAATTTCTGGGACACTTTCATGGAAAATGAATAATAGATTACTTAAACAGCAGTTCCGTTAATTCACAAGTTAAAAGCTTTCTTGGCATTGATTAACATACTTTGTGATATATTTTTATTCATGATAGTCTGCAGCAATGTTAAATTTACATGACAACATCTTTTCCAAGTCTGTTATGCTAGTCTGTGTGGATCTTTCTTATAATGCTGAACGATCTTCAGCATTGTAGAGGCGATACATAGCGAAAGTCAACTTGAAGGGAACAAAATGGTGGCACCCACCATGATTACTGGACAAGAACAAATTTTATAGGCAAAATAGCATCCCTACAGGACAGTATATGAGGGTCAATTTTAATGGGACTATTGCTGTCCTATAAATGGTTGAAGATTATCTCTCATATAAACTTGCATTTTCTAATTTAATTGTCTGCCCAATATGACATTAGTTACTGTTTATTTTCAGATTGTTTGACACCTGTATTTTTTATATTGAAGAGCAGCTGTTTATTTTCAGATTGTCACCTGTATTTCTGATATTGAAGAGCAGCCATTTATTTTCAGATTGTTTGACACCTGTATTTCTGATATTGAAGAGAGCTGTTTATTTTCAGATTGTCACCTGTTTTTCTGATGTTGAAGAGCGAATGGTTATTTTCAGATTGACACCTGTATTTGTAATATTGAAGAATGGCTGTTTATTTTCAGATTGTTTGACACCTGTATTTCTGATATTGATGAGCGCCTGTTTATTTCATATTGTCACCTGTATTTCTAATGTTGAAGAGCATATGGTTATTTTCAGATTGTCACCTGTTGTTTGACACCTGATATATTGAAGAGCAGCTGTTTATTTTCAGATTGTTTGACACCTGTATTTGTAATATTGAAGAGAGCTGTTTATTTTCAGATTGTTTGACACCTGTATTTCTGATATTGATGAGTGGCTGTTTATTTCATATTGTCACCTGTATTTCTAATATTGAAGAGCAGATGGTTATTTTAAGATTGTCACCTGTATTTCTGATATTGAAGAGCAGCTGTTTATTTTCAGATTGTTTGACACCTGTATTTCTGATATTGAAGAGAGCTGTTTATTTTCAGGTTGTCACCTGTTTTTCTGATATTGAAGAGCAGATAGTTATTTTCAGATTGTTTGACACCTGTGTTTCTGATATTGAAAAGCAGCTGTTTATTTTGAAGAGCAGCTGTTTATTTTCAGATTGTTTGACACCTGTATTTCTGATATTGAAGAGCAGCTGTTTATTTTCAGATTGTCACCTGTATTTCTGGTATTGAAGAGTGGCTGTTTATTTTCAGATTGTTTGACACCTGTATTTCTGATATTGAAGAGCCATTAATGGTATCATACACCTTTAAGACAAATAAAGGAACCACCTGTGACATATTTCTTGAACTTGAGACATTATCCCAGAATGTCAAAGGAAGCCTCATCTTTAGAAATGATTCCCATCCAACATTGTCACCCTCCTCTAAAGTATTTCTGAACTTGTCCACAGAAGAGATCAATGAAAAATTGTGCCAAGATGGAGAGGATTTCAAAATGCCCAAGTCAAACTGGACAACAAGGTTTGTAAATATTTCTAACTTATTTTAAGATCAGTCATATTATTGACATAAAAGACTCTTTCTTTCTGTGTGGGTAAATACCAGAAGCACTACCTGTCTATGGAAAGTCCTAACATTATTTTAATTTTTCTTTGAGTAAATATAAAATGCTACAGAACTATTGCAGTAACTTTATCTTAAAACAACAAGCGCAAATCATGATAAACAAATTATGTTGTATATTCAATGCTTGTGAATTCTGTGCTACCGTTTTAACCAGTATTGTATACCAGTAAACATGAAGGGCATATTTCATCCTAACGTTAAGTTTATCTAAAAGAGATTCAAAAAATATTTTCCAACTGACTGCACATTTGCAAGAAATCAAACTTTCAAATTAAAGAGGGTGCTGTTTTTGTGATGTAACGGTACATAGCTTCATCTCAGAAAAGCCAGTCAGTTGAATAAACAATTTTTGTAATTTTTATGATCATAACTGAAGAAATAATTATTTTTCCTCAAATCACAATAAAGCTTAGTTGTAAAACAAAGTTTTGTTCTATTCAATAAAGAATACTGTTGTTTTGATCTAATGTCCATTTCAAATGATGTTTATTATAATTTGAGAAGACAATTAATTTAATGCTATTTTGACATATTTAAACATCGACAACACAATTATGTGTTTAACTAGATTTTGTACACATGCAACTCCCTATGATTAGATCAAGAATTAAGATTAAACATTGGTTGTGGTAAATAAAGCAATCTGTTATTTGAATCCTTTTATATAGCTAGGTCATTTACAACAATTAATTCTGAAATTCAGAAGAGCAGAATATGATAAAATCATAATTTTATTAAGTTTAAAGTGACAGTTTCTATTTTTTTCATTGCTGTATAGAAATACTGGTTACTGGTTTTCCCTGCTGATCTGTTGTTTAGTGTACCCCTGAAACACTCTCTCATACGTTATGGTCTTTGTTATGTATTCTGAATCTTTTAATGCCCTTGATTGGAGAAACCATGTAGCTTGTTCCTAGTGAGATTACACAAGGTTATTCACACACACTTTTGTGATAAACTTCAAGCTACATCACAAACAGCAGAGGGCACCGACTTCTTCTTTTCCATTTGAGTGTCTAAAAAACAAAAATGGCATCCTTCTATTGTGATGATTATACCATGATAAAATGGCTATATCTCTGTTCTTTATCACCTGAAAACCATAATTTTTTTTCAGAAAAACATGATCTTCATTTCAAACTAAATTTGTTGATAATAGAACCATCCCTTAAAAACACACACACACACACAATGAAATTGGAAGTAAAACACTTTCATTCTTTCTGAAGTTTTCATGTCTTTTGGATGGATTTTATTTATAAATGAATAAACCTATTCTGTGATAGAATACTATTTCTACATCTTTTGAGAGGATTTAAAACTATTTTTACTCATTTATATCACTAGTATCATATACAGGTGACTCTTGATACCTTGAAGTCCACGGGACCACCATCAAACTTTGAGGTTTCAATGTCCAAGCCATCGAGAGTCACCCATACATACACTCACACCAGTAGTCTCATTACAAGTATTAAATGAGAAACATAAACTACTTTAATGAAAGCAGTGCAATTTCTGTCATCTGTTAACATTGTGTATGTTTTCAGATATTTCTATGTTGATGCAGAATCTATTAAGGGAAAACAAATCAAGTTGGTTTCCATTGGTCTTCAAGCTGTCAATGTACATGTTAAACAGAGTGTGTTACTAGGTCAAGTACAGGTAAGTGAGAGCTATCATCCTGGAATTGATATCTAAAATATCTCAATTATTTCTATGTAAACCACTATTACAAAATTTTCAAAATATGGAAATCCAAGTAATACATAATATCTGTTCTATCATAAATTTATATAAATAAAAAATATAGATTGTTAAAAATGTATTCCCAATTTAGACAACTAGAGGTGAAAGATAGATGTAACAACGAAAACATGAAGTTCTGTGTATAAACTATAGAAAAATTATGACATTGTAATAAATGCATTCCCAATTGAGACAACTAGAGCATATAGAGGTGAAAATAGATGTTGAGACTAAAACACCAAGTTCTGTGTATAAACGTAATAAAACCACGCTGAAAAATTATCATGGAATATAGTATTTTTATCTATTTACATTGTTATTAATTGATGTTGTTAGTTTCATGTTTTTAGCTATCTATATTATCATAAATCAACGTTTTTAAGTACATTAGTCTTTTCATTTATTTATATTTATCAGTGTTGTAAATCAATATTATTTTTGTTATATTATTACAAAACTCAAAATCCTATACAATTATTTGTGCAGATATGAAGGTGAGCTTTATCTTACTTTTCTGTCTTTTACAGATTATTCCGTTGTCACTGTTAAACAGAAAAAACCTGACTTGTATCAAATCTAGGCCTAATGTAATACCAACCACAACATCTTTACAAGTTAGTTCACCAGAATCAAGTACCGTTTCAAGTTAACACTCAAAATATTAAAGTGTGAAAAATAAAAATTTATTACATTTTGTAAAATTAAAAATAATTACTAATAGGAACTTAGTGTAAAGTTTAAGATTTGAGCAGTTTAACCAGGCTGTGGTTCGCTAGGCCAACATGTTCATGGTCGTGGTAAGTACACTTACACCGGATTTTGGGCATGTAATGTGGCGGCTTTGATACTGCTTCAAGAGTGTGACAGAGATGAAGAAACACAGAATGATGATTTAGCAGCAACAGTAGCCAAAATGGCATGCAGACTGAACAATGAAACATTAATGTGATATATTACATCTGTTTATCGTAGCGTTTAGATTCTAACTTCCATGTATATAGATATATAAATAACTTAATAATTTCTTCTCTAGTTTACAGCAACAAGATAATGACATAAACTTGATTTTTAATGTCTTATATGTTTGTGAACGTAATTGGATGAAATGGTTGTCCATATATTTTGGACCACCCAATGTCCTCATCACCCACCATTATACCATCTAGACTTGTGAATTGTTAACCACATATCTGAATTTTCTCACACCACCTAGGTCTGTTTGCACAAAATCAATACAACCAAGTTCGGTGTACTCGATTGTAATTCTGTGAATTCGTTAAATTCTACCTGCCACTCAAGCATGCCTCATGTGACAATCAAATACAGTTAGTCATACTTACACTATATTCAATATAGTTAATTGTGATTATTGTTGTTTTGACAAATAGAACCAAAATTTTTTAAAGTTTGATTTTTAGTGAAGTTTAGGATCAATTTTGCTAACTGCTTTGCATTAGGCATCAGGTTAAGAGAATTGGTTGTAGTGTACTGTTCATACAAAAACTAAACTTGCATGACATTATATAACTTATGACTCTTAGCACATGCGATGATTTAGATGCTGGATAAGTCCTGTGTATTTGCAAAAATGGTCCTGTTTGGGAATTACTGGTGCTTTGATTAAGATTGGTTTTTTTGTCTTTGTAATTTAGTTCATACACTTAATTGAGAGTATCAATATGTCTCAATATGCATATGTTTTACATATATATGACTGATGGAATCTGCTGTTGTATTTACTCAGTTATACATTTTTTTTGTACTAAGACTTCAAATGTGAGATACAAGTATTTTTATAAACAAAAAGCTACTGTAGAGAGTACTATTATATACATATATATAAACAGTTTATAAACTTCTACTTTTTGTACTGCTCTATATAATATAGTACAATTTATTTTTCTGTATGTATGTGTTTTTTTGGTTTTTTTTGTTTTTGTATACATGTTTGTGAATGTTTTTTTTTTTCTGTATATGTAAATATGTGTGAGTTTGTATGTTAAGTGTGTATGGTACTTGGCCACCCATAATATTCCCCATACTCCCTAGCCAGGTGGAGATTGAGGGGATATGTAAAAATCCTGGCCATTTGCCATAATAAAATGTGTGAAAAAAAAAAAAAAAAAAAAAAAAAATTGGTTGAGGTTAGGTTAATTGGGGGGGGGAGGGTTATAAAATGTTAGTCCGAGATGAGCTTTGTAATCTCTGATCACTTGATATTTAGACATGTCCTTTTAAAATACAATCCACAACAGAGAATTTATGGAGAAAACGTTATTCAGGGTAATTTTCTAATCAAAAAGTTTGTACATTGTGTGATTGTATACTTTGAATTCCTTTTCATTCTGAAAGTATTATCATGTGATCAATAATAATTTTAAGTCATCATTACAACATTGCAATGATTATTTATTATACCAACATGATATTGTATTATATATATATTCATTTATTAATTGTATTGTATATTTTATCTTCATCAATATTATGACTAAAACTATGTTTTTCTATACATGTACACCAACAATTATCATTGTAAACAATTTTAGAACAGGGGGATTGCAATGCATTTACAACTTATCAATATTTTTTAAGACAAATCTATTGTAATTCTGGTCTATCATAGAACAACTTGTTCTAGACCTAAAGATAGAGTTTGGCCTTTGTACAATCAAAGATTTACTTAATTTTTATTTTCAGTTTCATTTACATGTAGTAATATTTTGTCCTCATCTGTAATTTCAGTGGTCACTTTTCCAAGTGAAAAGCTGATGTTATTTTTCTATGGTTCATGTGATAAAACCTGAAATTTTTACAGAGTACATGAAAAAACACTAGATTTTTAAGCTTGTCATGACAACACAACATGATGGCTTCCCTTAAAAGTCTTGTTTATTGCCATTTACTTATGACAGAGTAACATTTTGTTATCAACTCTTATTTCTCTTTTTTTATGATGTGTGCCTGCATGCATGTGTAAAGGTTGCTGGGAAGCAACAACTGGTATGAAAAATCCTATTGTATTTTTATTATCATTGAAGCCTTGGGAATAGACAAATAAAATCAAGATACAGTAAACACCACTTATAACGAAGTGGAAGGGAGATAGATTTGAACCTCCATTGTAAGAATGTATATAGAATAATATAAGAAATGTTTGGGGAATGCATATATCCTCATAACTGGTATCTTGTTATATAATGTCTCATTATAAGTGGAGTTGACTGTATATCCTAGTAAAGGTACCTGCATTCATAAAATTGTATCATTTTTAGATGAAATAAAAAATGGAATGAACAAGCTTTTTACAATACCAAAATTGTATAAAAAAAAAAAAGTTATGTGACCCAGCAACGTCTGAAAGATTCTTCAAGGAACACTAGTATTATAAGCTAGCTAGCTCTCACTCTCTTTCTCTGGAAAATAAACAACATATCACAAATACATAAATGACAACAAATATTCTGATATTTCATATACTTTATTACATCTTAAAGCTTTCTTCTGAAAATGCTATTCAAAATAGTAGATCCTGCTTAACATACCTATCATTGGTACATCATGAATACCTAATATGATGAGTTTATTATTATTATTTTTTGGAATGACAGTCCACTTACACCAACCAATAAAAATACAGTATCATTAATAGGTTAGGCAAAATTAAAATAAATATGAACATTCTTACATTTTAACAAAAATATATTTAAATAATGATTAACTTATACAAATATACATGAACATTTATTTGTTACATGTCAGTGGAATGTCTCTTTAAAATCTCAAGATATTTGTGTAGCCTATACATGTGATAAAAACAATTCAATCATTCGTTTCATTGGCCCCCTTCGACTGCAACTTTAAATGGGCAAATATAACTTGTTCATCATAATGTTATACATACAAATATATCATAAAAATCTTGAAAATTAAGACATGACTTTTGACCAATGTAATTTTTGGCACATCTTAGGGTCATGGTAAAATCCTATTATCCCGTTAATACTATGGCTTTGATCTTTAGATAATGATCATACCTCTGTAAGTGTTCTTATTAGGACAACTTCAAGCTTTAGATTAAGACTAAATTTTGATCTGAACTATGGATTAAAAATCCCAAACAAGTTTCAGTGAGCCGATTGTGATATATGCTGAAAGCCAAGGGGCCACTAAGGCAAATATAATTGGAGTTCCTTACCATACCTGTTGTGACATTGGATCTAAATTTAAGTCTCCTCTGAGGGACTCATGATTTTTACTCTTCTGCAAAGTTCTTATCAGAAGTACAGTCAATATCTGCAGCATAAATTCTTAATCTAACCTTCACTTGAACCCCAAACTTTCCACCTGGAAGGATATCCTCCTAGACCACTACTTGCAGTGGACTTCACTCTTACAACTGACAGATGACAAACCAGCTGGGAAACAAATCTAACAGCTCTTTAGTATTTCATCTTGGAAACATGAAAATGTTTGAAAATTTAACATAATTAATTCCTACTTATCAAAGTCAAGTTTACATTACCAAGAAAGATCAATGAGGACAAACGACGACATCAGTAAGTCAGGAACATAAAAGACTTGTCCAGAACATAAGAGACTTGTCCAGAACATAAGAGACTTATTATATAAATTGCTATACACATCTACCCCAGAATACAGTATTCTTCATTTGCATAACATGTTGGAAATAAATTGCAATAAAACATGTCAAAATACAAAAAATGGGTCAAATACAGTATTATTATTAATGGGATGGAAGCACACTGTATTGAACATAACAAAATTCATTTAACAATTTTAACATGTTTATTTACCATAATGAAAAGACAAGTACCAGAAATCATTGTCATCATCTTTTTCTTCATCCTACAAACTTGGCATTTTCTAAAATGACCGTACACAATGTAAGAGTACGAGATTAATTGTGCTCTTACAAGATTGTTGCTTGTTAGGTAAAACTTTTAATCAATTGCATAATATGTTTTGGTCAATACTTGAGGAGCTGAACATAACTGACCTAAATTAATACAGTGGAACCTGTCTTGATTGACCATCCCTTCTCTCAATGAGGTGGTCTTCCAAGACAGGGGGTCTCTCAAAAGAGGTTTTATCTAAAAAAAAATAATAATAATTTAACTTTCAGAATGTGGTCTTACACGACAGGTGGTCTTTTACAAAAGTGGTCTATCAAGACAAGTTTAACTGTATAGATAACAAAATCCCTGTAACTCCACATTTTCTGCATAGGTTTTTTTTTTTATATTTTGATATACGGAACTTCCCAATGCTGAAGCATCCTAAATAGCATGGGTTTTTTTTTCGATTTACATTTGTCTTACATTTGGCACACAGTTATTGTTTTGAGTTGATAGAAAAACAATTTTGTTTGAAAAGAATCATAAAATTATTTTCACAAATGTCTATAACACAGTACCTTTAAGATAATTCTAAAAGAATTTGAAATATCTGCATAAAATAATTGTATCTTCATAACATAGCCTATATTTCAAGAACAGAATGTTTTTCGGACACAAATCTTTTATAAATGAAACTTTTCATACATTTTCATAAATATTTGAATTCTTTCTTTCTTTTCTAAAATGCCTCAGTATGACATATTTTCACATAGTACATTTATCTTTAGTAATGTTGGTGAATAATGCCTACAGATGTGTTCTTTAAATATACAAAACAAATTGAATCAATCGCAAACATGTAACATTAATAAAATGTATTCATATTTGGACAGGTGCCAAAAAAAAAGTATCAAGATTTGTCAATAAGTCTCCAAGTATCACTAAACAGTATTATAACCTTTCAAATTTGATCTTCCTCATAAAACCTGGGTCCTGCAAGAAAATATGTACATGTACACTCAATTAAACAAGGAACAAGATACATATATCCTAACCTGAGGTCACTAAGTTCATAATTTGCATCCTCATCCTGCTGACCAACATTTATCAAAAACCAAGTAGAGGAAAGTGTATTTAAAATTTTCATAAGTCCTTGTTTTAATATCAGTTTAACAAAACAAAAACTGTTGTTTTTCCATTGTTAATACAGGTACACTTATTTGTCTAATATTATAATAAATACAACATACATTTTACATAAACAGGACTTGATTTTTTGGGGGAGGGGGTTGTTGTTGTTTTTTGTTGTTGTTTTTTTTTTTGGGGGGGGGGGGGGGGGCTGTTTTAGGATGTACTGTTACTTGTCCAATTAAACACAACATATACAAACAGTCCTGTTGTTTGTCCAGTGTTACAATATGTAAATCAAGAACTGTAGCTTATATTTCCAATACAAAAACAGGTAGTAAATAAAGAAATTAATTTAGACTGCAGTTTGCCAAATGTTATAACAGGAATGAATTGTTGCTTACTTTATAACAAGTGGTTGTTTGTCCAATAGTTGTCCCTTTATTTGTTACACATTTGCTCACAAAATGTCCCCTCAAAAGCAAACACAAACAAGAAGGAGTTCAATGAAATAACTATATCAAGTCACATTTACAAAACTGATATAATTCTGTACAAATAATATATAACTTTGGCTAGTGACAACCCTTTCAATTCCACATGCATGTATATTAAAATTATACATGAAACGTACATAAAATGTATACATGTGCTTCAGGAGGTACAATAGAGCAGAGTTCAAATATATACATATACAAAAACATTTATACTAAAGTATACATAGTAGTATATAGATGTATATTATAAATGTATAAGTCACATTTAGAAAACTAATATAATATAGGTATATATATATTGGTATATATGAATGTAGCAGACTAGTGTAATAACAATATGAACACATAGTATGAATAGACCAACAGGTTGTACACATCTAGCATGAATGGACCAACATATTTTGTACACATATAACATGAATGGACCAACATATGTTGTAAACACATAGTATGAATGGACCAACATATGTTGTACACACATAGTATGAATGGACCAACATATTTTGTACACACATAGTATGAATGGACCAACATATTTTGTATACACACAGTATGAATGGACCAACATATGTTGTATGCATATAGTATGAATGGACCAACATATGTTGTATGCATATAGTATGAATGGACCAACATATGTTGTATGCATATAGTATGAATGGACCAACATATGTTGTATGCATATAGTATGAATGGACCAACATATGTTGTATGCATATAGTATGAATGGACCAACATATGTTGTATGCATATAGTATGAATGGACCAACATATGTTGTATGCATATAGTATGAATGGACCAACATATGTTGTATGCATATAGTATGAATGTACCAACATATGTTGTACACATCTAGTATAAAAGTACCAACATATATACATACATATATATGATATAGTATAATTGTACTAACATAAATATGTACATATACTATATTATAGATGTACCAACATATGTATGTACATATATAGTATAAATGTACCAACATATGTTGTACACATATAGTATAAAAGTACCAACATATGTACAATGTACATACATATATATGATATAGTATAACTGTACTAACATAAATATGTACACATACTATATTATAGATGTACCAACATATGTATGTACATATATAGTATAAATGTACCAAAATGTGATGAATACATAAAAGTTTAAACTTTTTTTATTTTACAACAATTAACAAACAAGTTATGTCAAGTTATGTCAACTTATATAAATGTCTCGTTGGCTCTGATGTTGGTATGCAGGGTCCTTGCTGTAGGAGTAAACTGGAGTATCCAGAGAAAACCCATGATGTACACATAAAGTATAAATGTACCAACATGGGTATGTACACATATAGTTTAACTGAATTGACATATGGTATACATATATTGTATAAATGTACAAACATATATACTGTATCATAAATTTTAATTGAGGATATAATTTTGTCATTTTTTAGGGAAAACAAATTCAACAAAAATAAATCCTTTATGAAATACTTTACTTGAATGATGGACAATAGGGTATCTCAAAATGAAGGAAAATTGATATCAACATATGCAGTTTTGAAGGAAAAACCAAAAAAAATCTTAACCCACAAAAATACATGATTTCAGGTTTATACACATATAGGTTTAAAGTAGCGACATATGTATACATATAGTTTAAATATACTGACATACATAATTATGTAAGTGTACTGGTGTAAGATTACATGTACACATGTAATAAAAATGTAACTCCAATATAA
Organism: Atrina japonica; assembly: GCA_030159075.1. Lineage (NCBI taxonomy): Eukaryota > Metazoa > Mollusca > Bivalvia > Pterioida > Pinnidae > Atrina > Atrina japonica. The sequence goes on from BROG01000627.1 coordinate 428,831, forward strand.
AGACACATAAGTTAAATATGTAACTGTGAACATTGCATGTGGTTTGAGTATCAATACAGCTTACAAATGAGGAACGGTGGAACCTCGCCAAAAGACCACCTCACTAAGGAGGCTGCCTCACAATTCAGACCAGAGGTTTTCAGTCTCTTGATAAATATTTAATAAGTACAGGACCTCACTTGAGGGACCACCTCACAAATCCGACCACTTTGAGCCAGTCAGATAGGTGGTCTTTGTGAGGTTCCACTTTATATGAACCAAAACTCTTACACGATTAGTTTTAGTACATTTGTACTTATGTTGAAACAAAATGCGGTCATTTTACACCAATGAAAATGTATGAATCTTCTCTTAAAGAAGTAAGCAGACAGATCCCTGAAGTTCCAATAATATATTAGATATACAATATGGGGCGCCATTTAGGAGGCATCTTTAATCATTGAAAATGAAAAATGTAATAAAGAATGGAAAAAATTGATATCTTTGAATACTTAGCAATTAAAATTTTAATTTCTTGATCTGTATTAAAAGTTTTCATTGTGTTAGTATCAAATTTAATCCTTAAACTAACTTTGATCAATTTCATAAAAAAATGATTGACACATTGACACTTGAAATCAAAATCAATTCAAATTTTCCGATGAATAACATTTAAAAAATTTTTTTAATTTCTTTATTAATCTTATTCTGTCCGCCCTTGGATAAATCAGGAAAACTCATAACATTGTTTGAAGGAGAGAATCTTGATTCAGATGTTTGCGAGAAGTTTAAATAGCAAAAATGTTACACATATCACTAATGACAAAAAGATCAATGTTTACAATAAAAAATCACTAAAGTTTCATACTCAGGTGAGCCAAAATAACAACAAAACTTTCGTAATATATTGAACAGATAAATTAGCTCAAGCATTGAGCATCTTTTTCTTTTTTAATGACCTTGTTTACATGATTTTTCATACTACCTTCTACATTTACAATTGGCCACAAGTTTTCACTTCACAACAATGATATATTGCTATCATTTAAATATATCACATGAAAATTATATGCAATAATTATTATTTAACATTACAGAATAACATCTGCTGTAAATATCTACATAATAAACAAAAAAAACAAAAAACAAATGAGTAACATACAGCTAGTAAACAAAACAAATGATAAACCCAATTACTGGCATAATATATGAATTGAAAATGTTACTTTAACCCTGCATATAAAGGTCCCTTGCATATACAGCATACTTGGATATTACTAATCTACTTATGAGAGTATAGTAAGTTTTTAAGGAAACTAGGAAATTCTACAACTCTTTAATTGGGATCATATCTAACAGAACATATAATTCTCTATAGTTGTTTTCACTCATATGGAGACGTCACCAAATGCCGGTGAAGGGCTTCAAATTTTGGCCTATGCTCAGCACTTACAGCTATTGAGCAGTGAGGGTTTTTAACGTGCCGATACCTACTGTGACACAGGACCTCTCTAAAACTCTCCCATAAATTAACCATTTGAAGCCCTTAATTTTGCTTTTGTTTCGTAACCTACACATTTAGAAGGAAGAATTAATTTAGTAATAAACGTTGACCACCAAAGTACACATGGTTCATTGTGGCTTAACTGAATTTTGACAATATTTTGTGTAAGGATTATTGAAAACATCAACAAAATGCAATCAATTTCAAAGACTGAGTTTTGTTGTGTTTAAGTTGTTCTCAATGTGCAGTGCTAAATATGGAAAATGTCCACAGTAACCCTCAAAATCCATTAAATAAAGAGAAAATTATCTAAATCTAAGTAATAAATACAATGTCTTACAACAGACTAAATAACACACAAAACAGTACATTGTACCTGTATACAGCTAGACATATCCAGCCATCTCTACATGGAGTGTATTGCCATAAAACATTATACAACTAGACATAACTGGCTATCTCTATATAGAGTGTATTACTATCAAACATTACACTACTAGACAAATCCAGCCATCTCTATATGGAGTGTATTACTATCAAACATTACACTACTAGACAAATCCAGCCATCTCTATATGGAGTGTATTACTATCAAACATTACACTACTAGACAAATCCAGCCATCTCTATATGGAGTGTATTACTATCAAACATTACACTACTAGACAAATCAAGCCATCTCTACATGGAGTGTATTGCCATGAAACATTATACAACTAGACATAACTGGCTATCTCTATATAGAGTGTATTACTATCAAACATTACACTACTAGACAAATCCAGCCATCTCTATATGGAGTGTATTACTATCAAACATAGTGAAGAATTAGCAAGATGTTTATTTTTTAATTGCTGTACTAACAGTGGGAAATTGTACAGAATTGTTGTAGTTGTGTTGACTTTATAAATCATTAACTATCATTATTTATATTGTAAAATAAATTGCAATCATACAAAAGTAACAAGAATGTTGGAATGACTTTCCAGACTGACCTGTGTACATAAAGTGGGTCCTTTGTATACAGTAAGACCTATGTATACAGTGATCTGATTATATATCTGATTATATGCAGAGGTTCTTCAATTAAAGTTCTACTGTAGGCTACATATAAGTACATGTTTTGTAAATCTGACATCACAATTGTTCTGGGAAACCTGTATAGCACATACATGTATCAAACAGGTAACTTTTTGTGTCACATGTAATAAAGTTAGTCTACTTTGTATCCCCTATATCCTAACAATGTTATCAGATTTGTAATACAAATGTAATACACTGTAATAAAATGTACATGTAGGTATAAGCCTTTACATCACACTTGTATTAATCATAGCACACATTATTACATTTGTATTACATAGTATCAATCATTACCATTGGTTAGATCATACCTTTATCACACTTTGATTTTGTATTCAGATACTTAGGCTTCACAGAGGGTGTATGATAGAGCTATGGGGGACATAAATATTCAAGCATCGCGATATCGTTGACTCCAATAGAAAAGAAATTCTTTATATTTATTATGTATTTGAGCTACATAATCAAACACAAATCACATACATTGTTGTGAAACTCTTCAAAAATGTTTTTTTTATAACATTTATTATGTGTCTGTCTTACTGAGAGGATATTATGCATGTAATAATTAATAAACAAACACTGCTTAATTGGCATATTTAGCAAGAATACTACTGAATTTAATTCTGTGCAATATTGTGATATTATCGCGATGATATCAGCAAAATTTGCCGATATCGTGATGCTAATCTCAATCATGATAACATATTTAATCAATAATTGTAACAAAGTCAAACTGACTGCTTTTTGCTGAAACCAATAATTTGGAAGCCACTGGATTATAAATACATGTAATCATTAAAAGGCAATGTCACATGATATTTTATAAATAGAATATGCCATAAAAGATTTAAATGTAAAAGGAAACATGTCTCATAAATATGATTTTTCTCAGAATCCCGCTATCAACCAGGTATTACAATACATGATGTTCATTCATGTAGATTAATCACTTGATTTGCTTTATCAGATCCCTTTCATAGATCAGAAGCAAGCTGTTCATCTTTAAAAACTTTAAAAATTCAAGACCACAGCATTCAGTTATGTGTAAATTAGATACAACATGTATTAAGTTTAAAATGATAGAAAAAGAACCTATCATAAAAGTACTATTAGTACTGAAAGGTACTGAGCAGATTTTCAAAAAATGTTTTGAAACTTAAGTTTCGAAAGAGATATTCATTGCCATGAAATACTGTCCTTTATAAAATTCTTAAGTGTTTTATCGAGTCTTCATCATCGATATCTAGGCCAAATGTTCTGATCCAAATGACCTGAGATGTTAATGGCTTGGATTTTCTGTGATTCATTTATTGGATCCCTCAACAAATGTTATGGTAAAAATCTACCTAACACTAGATGGCATCTAAAAAGAATGTCTGGATTACCATGGTTACTGTATGTGCTGATATTGTAACTCAGAACATAATTTCATGTACTTGTATTGAATTAAATAAAGAGAAATTTCATACAGTATCATATAAATGTGGAATTTATAAAAAAAAAATCAAAACAGAAGAGGAAGCCGTTAAGACTTTTTTGATTTTATAAAAAAAATATCAAAACAGAAGAGGAAGCCGTTAGACTTTTTTGATTTTAGAATCATGTGGGAATGGGACATAAAACCCTACATATTCAATATCAAACAGCTTAAAAAACTTAAATGTTGTGTAGAGGTACATAAATTTGTTAATAATGCTACGTTTAAATTATTTACATGTATACCAAGTAAAATTGATCACATCAGCTTTAAACAGTTCACAACAACAATAACAAACTGTACACTGTCTCCTAGCTTTGCCATCCCGACATCCGAAATGAATTTGATCTTTTAGCTACTAAAAGACTTGCCACTGAAAGAGAATCAAAAAGAAAAATATAGTGTTGTTATAGCAATTGGTTTATATCAAAACAAAGCAAACAAAATGTTTAATACTTGTCTAGGTACTCCTGTGGTATAATGGGACTGTTATCAACCAATATATACATGTACATCATCATACCTGTAAGGTTATATACAACAAACAATGTAAGTATTTATCATCTATTTCATTTCTTCTCCTACACACCTGTGCTAAGAAGTTTGTTCAATGATGAAATTCACACATACACACCAATGTATAACTAACAAGGAGTAAAATTAGTCACCCAAATCTACTGCTACCAGTGTGTACTAAACTTGTGACCCATGGGCTAGGAAATTCAACAATTTATGTTATACTTACCCTATATAATACACTCAAAATCTGAGAGTAACCCTACAGACAACACTCAAAATCAGAGGAGAGTAACCCTACATACTGCAGTCAAAATCAGAGGAGAGTAACCCTACATACTGCAGTCAAAATCAGAGGAGAGTAACCCTACATACTACAGTCAAAATCAGAGGAGAGTAACCCTACATACTGCAGTCAAAACCAGAGGCAAGTAACCCTACATACTACATTCAAAATCAGAGGAGAGTAACCCTACATACTGCAGTCAAAACCAGAGGACAGTAACCCTACATACTACACTCAAAACCAGAGGACAGTAACCCTACATACTACACTCAAAACCAGAGGACAGTAACCCTACATACTACACTCAAAATCAGAGGAGAGTAACCCTAACATTTTAGAAGTAGTTTAAGATGTCCCAAAAGTTGACATACATTGCACATCTACAAAACAATAGATGCAAAAGCGCACCTAATCACTACAGTAACTCATATCAGGTGCCAGAATGATTTGATAACTTAAACTTAAATTTACATTTCCCGCAGAAGTCTCTGATAGACTCAGTGTCAATCTAGACAGTGTTTATATTAGCTATAAATGAAGTTCCTCATATGACATCACACAATGATATAACCACATTCATAACATGATGTCACATCTAGCTATATCCTACAGAAAACTCTATACTTTACTATTCTACCTTGATCTTTGCTGTTTGATAATAATTAGACAAATCATATATAAGGTGCGATTCCATTATTTTGTTTTTCTATTTGAAAATGTAAATATAACAAATTAATGCATGTCAGAGTGCATTTATTGTCAATATGGATGTCATTTGGGTGACAGATAAATATTGATGGCTCTTACGGTGGCATCCAGTTTTTTATGTTGGAGGAGAAGACCTGGTTACCTGTATTAACTGACAAACTTTAACAAAAAATAAGCCTAGGCTCCCGCAGGACTTGAACTCACAGAACTGATTTTAATATATCACCTGACTGACACAGGTGACAACAGACTGCAATAGATCACCTGACACAGGTGATTGAATAACACTATGACAACAGACTGCAATAGATCACCTTACTGACAGAGGTGATGAAATATAAATAACACAAGGTGTAGTGTGTTCAGGATATGGGAAACATCAATTGTATGGTACATCAGAGGGAATATACACATAATGTTGCTTTTAGAGGAATAGTGATTTTGTGAAGCAAGGAGTCTGGCAGGAGAATTGGGAAGGTTTTGGATTCTTATAGGAGTCTACATCAAACATAATTATGGTTCTTCAAACTTTGTCCTAATATTACAATACTGCCATGTACCTAGAGAGGTCCATCATTTAGTTTTGTATTATAAAATATTATTTTAACAATTGCCTTAATTATACAAAGTAATATTTTGATAAAAAAGAAAACTAGAATTAATTTAAATTCTAGTCTTTGTTTCAACAACTCTTCAGCATAAATATTTCCCCTTGATTTCACCTACAACAATATTTTTATATAAAAACACAGAAATGACATTTTTTCTGCCAATCTACCAAGATATTCAGTTATGCAGTCTATTCATTTTTTCTCTCACTAGTTCAGCCTACCACTGTGAAACCTTGGTTTAAGATCATGTCAATTTCCTGTAAGGTATCAAACTTGTTTATCAGTACTTTCACTAAATTTGACTAGAAAGGTTTCCATGGAACATTTGCGACGGGTGTGGCATGCCAGCAGAAGACGCTGACTACTTCCGGACACCTGGTCCTATCCTGTTTGAGATTCGCAATTGTTCTTCATGTTGAGACCATTTACAAAACTAATTTGTCGTGTTATAATGGACTTAAGTTTTGATTAATGATTGGTACTTCTTCAATTTTACTTCTTACCACATGTTACATATACATGTATGTACCACAAAATAAACTTTGGACTGTATATACAGTGGAATATCATTACGGTGAAATTGAACGAGTTGAAATTCTTGTTATGTCAAAGTTGAATGGCTGGTCCCAATTTTTATGGATAGACAAATACACATTTATGATAGATGTATTCTGGAATTCCCCAAGTAATAGGGGTTGTCCCATCAATTTCAAGATAATTGAGATTCCACTATATTTTTTTAAATGTGTTGCTTAAGATGGATGTCATTTGTAAGATATCGTGTCAGTAAAGTCAGTACCAATTACATGTAGTCATTAGTGACTGTTACATTTAGCTGTATGCTGTATTGTAAATGTTTTATCACAGTAATGTCTGCCATCTTGAAACTGAAAAAAGCCTGAAGGTAGGATTTTAAGGGTTTTCAAAATTCTTTTTTTTTAATTTTGTTGTTGTTGTAGCTTTGCAAATATGACTTTGGTTTTGATGGTATCAAACACTATCTGATAATTAGATGATAAATTCTAACTTGTAATATGCTGAGAAATCATTCCAAAGTCAAAAATCTACCTGAGCAAACTGGCATCAACATCTCTTACACAATAGGTAGGCCTACATTCCTTACTTGGACTTTCAGTCCTAGCTTTGTTAATGAATAATTTCAATTTTTAACATATATGGATTTTTGATCTATTCAAGTATTTTTATTTAACATGTATGGATTTGTGATCTATTCAAGAATTTTTAATACACAAGTTTCCTGCCCTCTGATAAATATGGTGACTACATTTGTAGAAAAATATATACGACTCCATTATACAATGAGTAATATAAATGTATTGTCAAAATCTAAGTTGAAATTATACCTGAAAAGTGTATATAAGTCTGTAAATCCCAGAGAGTACATTACCTGTATTATGAATATGTTCAGTTATAAGCATTCAAGTTTACCAATTGATGTTTGAACAGAGATTATAAACAATCAAGCACTCACATCTCTGATTCTCGTTTGGAAATTTTAGGGAAGATTTTTGGTGCAATGACCATGATATCATGAGGCGTCAGTATGTTGTAGTCGAGATATCACTTACAATCTTAAGTCTTTGTAATAGCTTAAGGTACTGGGATAGTTTATAGCTTAAGGTACTGGGATAGTTTATAGCTTAAGGTACTGGGATAGTGTATAGCTTAAGGTACTGGGATAGTGTATAGCTTAAGGTACTGAGATAGTGTATAGCTTAAGGTACTGGGGTAGTTTAGAGCTTAAGGTACTGGGATAGTGTATAGCTGAAGGTACTGGGATAGTTAATAGCTTAAGGTACTGGGATAGTGTATAGCTGAAGGTACTGGGATAGTTTATAGCTTAAGGTACAGGGATAGTTTATAGCTTAAGGCACTGGGATAGTTTATAGCTTAAGGTACTGGGATAGTCTATAGCTTAAGGTACTGGGATAGTTTATACATTAAGGTACTGGGATATCTATAGCTTAAGGTACTGGGATAGTTTATAGATTAAGGTACTGGGATAGTTTATAGCTTAAGGTACTGGGATAGTTTATAGCTTAAGGTACAGGGATAGTTTATAGCTTAAGGTACTGGAATAGTTTATAGCTTAAGGTACTGGGATGGTTTATAGCTTAAGGTACTGGTATAGTTAATAGCTTAAGGTACTGGGATGGTTTATAGCTTAAGGTACTGGTATAGTTAATAGCTTAAGGTACTGGGATAGTTTATAGCTTAAGGTACTGAGATAGTTTATAGCTTAAGGTATTGGGATAGTTTATAGCTGAAGGTACTGGTGTAGTTTAGAGCTTAAGGTACTGGGATAGTTTATAGCTTAAGGTACTGGTATAGTTATTAGCTTAAGGTAGTGGGATAGTTTATAGCTTAAGGTACTGGGATAGTTTATAGCTTAAGGTATTGGGATAGTTTATAGCTGAAGGTACTGGGGTAGTTTAGAGCTTAAGGTACTGGGGTAGTTTATAGCTTAAGGTACTGGTATAGTTATTAGCTTAAGGTAGTGGGATAGTTTATAGCTTAAGGTACTGGGATAGTTTATAGCTTAAGGTACTGGGGTAGTTTATAGCTTAAGGTATTGGGATAGTTTATAGCTTAAGGTACAGGGGTAGTTTATAGCTTAAGGTATTGGGATAGTTTATAACTGAAGGTACAGGACTAGTTTATGGTACAACAGGATATTTTTATGATAGCTCGTGACTCTGCAGGATATTTTTATGATAGCTTGTGACTCTGCAGGATATATTTATGATAGCTTGTGACTCTGCAGGATATTTTTATGATAGCTTGTGACTCTGCAGGATATATTTATGATAGCTTGTGACTCTGCAGGATATTTTTATGATAGCTTGTGACTCTGCAGGATATTTTTATGATAGCTTGTGACTCTGCAGGATATTTTTATGATAGCTTGTGACTCTGCAGGATATTTTTATGATAGCTTGAGGTTCAGAATGAAATTGTTTTTCCTTGGAAAGTGTTTTATAACTTACAAGTACAAATTTAATTAATGACAAGGGGAGATTTAATATATGTCAAAGTTAACAAGTTATGTAAAACAGAAGAACATAGTGTGAAGCAAAGATTAGTCTCAGCAAAGCAAGAATACAATGAGACTATGCAATATTATGTGATGGCTATTTTGGCTGGCTATGATTGGGTATTTATCTGTATAAACTAGATTTTTACCTCCGTCTATAGCTTAATTCTGAAATAAACATCATCATAATGCTTTATATATAAAAGGTACAGTTAGAATGTTGTAATAATAAAATAGTAAAAATGCCAAGACTTTTAAAACAACAAGTGGGCCTAATTCGCTCAGAGAACCATGCAAAAGTAGGAAGAAGACCTAGAAGAATAATTACGTTGATTTGGCCCAAAATCACAAATATGGTAGAGGACTGTGAGTACTTGCTTCCTGTAAATTTTCGTCAAATTCCCTTCATTGGTTTTGAAGAACAAACTGTCCGAGGGAAACAAAAGGCCCAAGAGGGCCTAATTCGCTCACCTGAGAACCATCTACAAATGTGGAAAGAAGACTAAAAATGATATGTAGGGCTGATCTGGTCAAAAAGCAAATTATTGGTACACAACTGTGAGTACCTGAAAATGTTCATCAAAATCCATTCCGTGGTTTCCACGAACAAGCTGACCATGTGAAAAAATTACATTACCCCTATTTTTGCAGTCTTAAGAAATCAATCATTGGGAATACAAGGGGAGATAAGCAAACAAATTATACAACAATGAAAGAAAATAACAAATCTGAAAAGACCTCAAAGATGCATAAATTTACTATCCAAATTCTACAAAATAAACACAAACTTGAATCATACATCCATGTAGACCACTCGGATACAATCTGTTTTTCAACTTTTGCAGTGGTGCTGGAGGAAAAGATTTTCAAAGAAGAGTACCCTCTCAGACTTGTTTCGCCTTATCCTAGATCCACCCCCAAGTTTTATCAACATCAAATCAGTGGTCTCAAAATAAAAGCTGATAGTGGGAAAAATTGCACCCCCACCCCTTTTTTACAATCTTGAAAAATTAATAAAAGTACTAAAAATTAAGATTTTGGCAAAATTCTTGCAAAAATTATTATTTCTTCTCCTTATTACTGGTAAAACATATGGAATGAATGCATCATCATGAATACAAGGGGAGATAAAGAAATCATACAAAAATGAATGAAAAATTACAAATTCTGAAAGGACCAAAAACACATCACAAAAATTAATAATCCGAATTTCACAAAAAATACTAACTAGAATCATATATCCATGTAGATCACTAAGAAACAATCTGTTTTTTCAATTCATGCAGCAGTTCTAAAGAAGAAGACTTTCAATGTGGGATACATTTTGGGACCTATTTTGCCCCATCCTGCATCCACCCCTGAGCCAATCTGGCTGAAAAATATAAATTTGGTAGACCTTGAATACTTGCTTTCTGTAAAGTTTCATCACATTCCCTTCAGAGGTTTCAGAGTCGTCGAAAAATGTGAAAAGTTTACAGATGGACGGAGAGACAACGGATGGACAACGGACGAGGAGTGATCACAATAGCTCACTTGACCCTTTGGCTCAAGTGAGCTAAAAAACAAAAAGCAAAAAATATGAAATTATCCCAGGACAATGGAGAAAACTTAATGTATAAAAATACAGGCCTACCACTTTTAAAATGCACAAAAAAGCCAGCTGTTTTAAATTGCATATGGTGGTAAACCTTTTCTAGGCCATTCTAAAAAGTTAATGGCCAATCTTAGATTGCACATCAAGGTAAGCTGTTGGTTAAGGCCATTCTCAAGTTGTTTATAGTTCAATTTTAAGGTGAACGTCAAGGCAAGCTATTCAATACTGCTTAGAGACACTTTTATATTACACATGAATGTCATCTATTTGTGAAGGTCATTCTTATGTTGTAGTCACATTTAAATTTGAAATGAGTGTGTCTGTTAATCTGATTTAAGAAGCCCATTGCAATTTCACATTCTTCTTTGACAAGGAAATTTTGTAATAGTGATTTCATGATACAATAAAAACACAGTGAATGTTGACTGGATTATAGCAATGATAAGTTTTAAGCACTCTTTTGACACCAAAATTGCTATTCATGGCCCCGTTTCTGTGGTGCCCAAATAATCAGCACACTATCTTAAGGAAGACTTAAATGTTTTGCCAAAGTAGTTTATGGAACTACTAGCCTTACTCTTAATTAGCATCCATATTTATTTTTAAATCCACCTGGATTTTGAGATGTCAAGGTGTTGATTTTCCTTACTGAACAAGATATAATGAAATTGACATAAACCAAATATAGATTCATACAGTTCTAATATCAAATTTGACTGTATCTTTGTCAAAATATAACGTTGCATAGATTTCAACCATTGACCATGGTTAAGCAAGACCTCTACTGAGTGATGAGGAACAGTAGTAGGGCCAGTGATTTTCCGCGATTACGGAATCACAGACAGAATTGCGGAATTGGCAATCAGAAACGGAATTTGTGTTTTTGAAAAATCTTTAAAAATTCCAACATGAGATAGAATTTATTAATTTGTGAACTAGTGTGCTATTTCCGTGTGTTATAAACTTCAATTCTTTGTTTATTTAAAATATTTCATCACATAACTTTACATCAATAATTATTTTATTCTGTAGATCTATAAGCCTACATAATTTACACATCGAAAGATAAGGGCAATCATTTCCATTGTCGTAACATCAGTACTGACTGACATCTGTGGATCTGGTGTCTTCTAAAACAAAAATAGCTTTAATTTGATATCTTGAATTAGGTTTTCATAATGTTTAGTTCAATTTCTAAATACGTATACTAAGTTTTATCATTTATAGTAAAATTTCACAATGTAAAATCCATCCTAACTTTTTACGACATAACGCTCGATTGACAGCCTGTTTTTGTTACCGACACAAACACGTGTTCACACCTTGACATTTTGGACAGCAAGCTACGATGGCTGAAGACACATGTATGTATCCTCCCATTTTAAAAAAAATACATCAGCATGGGTTGATCAGTTTCCATGGAATCTTTATGAGGATGGTGACGTTTAATTTTGCAAATTCTGTCTGCATAGTATAGATTACAATAGTGTTGATACAATAAATAAAAAGAACTAAGCTTTCATAAGTGTGTTAGATATTGTATAAAAAATTAAGTCAGTATATATAAAAGAAAAATTACAAATAATTAAAAAGTAAACAAACAAAATCTTCTATGCAGCATCACTTATGTGATGACATAAGACTACGTCATCACAAAGTAATGACACCAGAACATAAGAACCAAGATAATGACATCAGACCACAAGAACCAAGGTGATGATATCAGAACAAAAGAATTAAGGTGATGACATCAGACCACAAGAACCAAGGTGTTGACATCAGACAATAAGAACCAAGGTGATGACTTCAGACAATAAGAACCAAGGTATTGACACAATAAATAAAAATACAATAAATAAAAAGAACTAAGCTTTCATAAGTGTGTTTGATATTGTTTAAAAAATTAAGTCAGTATATATGAAAGAAAAATTACAAATAATTAAAAAGTAAACAAACAAAATCTTCTATGCAGCATCACTTATGTGATGACATAAGACTACGTCATCACAAAGTAATGACACCAGAACACAAGAACCAAGATAATGACATCAGACCACAAGAACCAAGGTGATGATATCAGAACAAAAGAATTAAGGTGATGACATCAGACCATAAGAACCAAGGTGTTGACATTAGACAATAAGAACCAAGGTATTGACATCAGACCACAAGAATAGAGGTAATGACACAAGAACCATGATAATGACATCAGACAACAAAAACAAGGTGATGACATCAAACCACAAGAACCAAGGTAATCACATCAGACCACAAGAACCAAGGTGATATCAGAACACAAGAATTAAAGTGATGACATCAGACCACAAAAGTCAAGGTGATGGCATCAGACCAAAAGAACCAAGGTGATGACATCAGACCACAAGAACCACGGTGATGACATCAGAATACAAGAATTAAGGTGATGACACCAGAACACAAGAACCAAGATGATGACATCAGCCAATAAGAAAGGTGATGACATAAGACAATAGGAACAAAGGTGATGACATCAGCCAATAAGAAATGTAATGACATCAGGCTATAAGAACCAAGGTAATGAGATCAGACCACAAGAATCAAGGTGATGACATCAGATCTCTAGAACCGAGATAATGACATCAGACCAAAAGAACCAAGATGATGACATCATACCACAAGAACCAAGGTGATGACATCAGAACAAAAGAATCAGGTAATGACATCAAACCATAAGAACCAAGGTAATGACACCAGACTACAAGAACCAAGGTAATGACATCAGACCACAAGAACAGAGGTAATGGAACCAGACCATAAGAACCAAGGTGATGATATCAGAACACAAGAATTAAGGTGATGACATCAGACCACAAGAACCAAGGTGATGATATCAGAACACAAGAATTAAGGTGATGACATCAGACCACAAGAACCAAGGTGATGACTTCTAGATTTACTGATTCAATACATACGCTTTGTGTCTTGAGGTGTTAAAGGAAGTTCTGTAATTCGTTGTAATGCACATATCCATTGATTCATATCTTCTCTGGTATCTGCACTCAAAATAAAATCTCGTTCTGGTGTATGTAGTGTAAATATGTAGCTCTGATTACTTTTTAAACTATCATTGGACCCCATACTGACAGAGTAATCACCGTCTCTATGGCCAATAAATATCTCTCCCTTTGGAAATGGTTGCTGTAATGACAGAAAAGGAATCATGATAGAAAACAATAAATGGTGAATATGTACACCTGGGTGGCATAATAAACATTATCTGTATGGCAGGTGTGTCTTAAATGTAATAAAACCAATGTAACATGGTATATATATAACCTGTATACATGTCTTAAATGTAATAAGGCCAATATATCATTGTGGGGATGCTTTTTCTTTGATCTAGCAATGGTAAAATTTGCTTTATCGACCACCTGGTCACAAAGACCATTTTTTGTTGTCCCCAATAGTCCCATCTGTGTACAAATCAATCTCTGTAGAAAGATCACCTCCCTATAAAGACC
>BROG01000628.1:0-45000 GCA_030159075.1 Atrina japonica
AGAAGGTACGATTATGCATGGAGATGCATGCGCAAAATTAGAGATGGACACCGACCTGTGATTAAGTCAAGAATTCAAATTTCAGACGAAAAGTTGTAGTATCAAGGAAAAGTATATCCCCATTTTTATATTTAAATCTGTAATATTATGACATTGCAGAAATTATCTCCCTTCATATATGGCATACATATTTTTCATTGGTTTTGTTTCATCCCTCACATTAGTCATACTTGTTCAGTCTTATCACTAGATGATTTGTTAAGATTTGTTTGTTGTTAGTATTTGATGTTATACATAATAAAATAATGAATGAAATATTATCATTGTTTTCAATCTTTTTCGAGTGAAAACTACTCGATACAATGCTGATGCAAGTCTATCGAATTATTCGAATGATCGTTTAAAGGGGCGTTCAATCTTTTCCCTTTCTCATTTCTTAGATTGATATACCATAACAAAAAAGAGACATACACAGGCATAAAAATTCCTATATATTCTGTGAAAATTACTTTGGCACTATCTTAATTGCAATTAACTCAACCTTACTATTTATATATGATTACTAGATCCGACTTCATTTTCACAAAATATATAGGAATATAGGATTTTTATGCCTGTGTATAGCTCTTATTTGTTATTGTGTATCAAGAACAAGTAGTAAAAGTAGGAAAAAAATGAAATAATTATAGGTAAACATAGCTAATGCCTCTTTAATGACAGTATTGGATACTTTGAACAGTCTTTTCATCATCTTCAAACCTATAACTTTGGTATTAAGTCTATATTCCAAATAATAATACTTGAATACGCTATTATAAAGTATTCACAAGAATTTTCATAAAAATAGAAAATACCCGTCATACATAAATTAGACCTAAAAGTAGATGCCATCAAACATGACTTCCAGAAATATATTGCCAGTGTCTGTTACTTTTGTATCTGAATGATATATAACGAGTGACTCGTTTATGGACAGATTTCATTTTCATTCTAAAACTTTGTAGATACTAACTATGGGTTCTAGCCCTTTTTCATTCGCAAACTTTATGCAGTTTCATATGGAAATACTCCATGCCAGCCAAAAGTTAAAATTAGCCAACTGGTTTTTGAGAAGAATTTGAAAATGTGTAAAAGTTAACAACGCACGAAGTATGACGACAGACAAAGACGATCACCAAAGGTCACTCCCAAGACTTTGGCTCAGCTGACCTAAAAATGTTATAAGTTCTCTTTCATGGAACTTTATGAACTTTCATTTTGATTATTTCATTATATTGTGTTTCTATTTACTAAACCAAATCAGCATAATTTGGCTATTACCTCAATAATTAAAATAAAATATAAACATGATTATAGGTTTGGTCACCCTGAAATGTTGTAATGAGTAGAAAAGTCAAAAACCATCATTTTAAGAAGTGAAGATCAAACTAAATCCTTGCATACAACTACTAGTATATTGAAAGATATACTGTATAACGGAAGGTAGTACATCAGTATTGTAGTCATTCTGACACTAATCAAAGAAATTATGGTCATTTGGTTTCATCAAGAACTTCAAAATTACAATCAATGAAAAAATTATGTTTCGCCAATATATAAGAATGGACTCCCAGTTGAACAGGATGAATTTTAATTGTGTTCGCCAATGGCCGCAAAAACAGAATGACAAAAACATACATTGTACCTTCATATCACAAGAGTTCCGAGGCACACGGGGAGTAATAATAGAGTACTAAATGTGGCAAAGGAATAACTCTTGCTAAATAATACATACACAATAATTCACTGGCGCGACTTCTCTTCTTTCTTAGAATATTGTCACTATAGATTAAGAACAAATGATAATGTCCTTTAGTAGGTTAAAATTCTTTCTAGAAAATGTAAAATTAACTTATTCATGTTATTGTCTTTCGATTTAGGTTACTATACCCAGAAATAACAGAAATTAATGACAACTAAAAATTAACCAAACAAAGGCTAGAAATGCCATTAACACGAGTCATTAATAGAGTTCATAGTCCTGGAAGTACTTAGGTGCAATACACTTGCGTTTAGGTCTGCTAGAAACAACGCTCTGTTGGTCATCATCGGAGTCACTACGCGAATCAATATACGTGGTATCTGTATCCGGTGGCGGTACGATATCTGGTGGCGGTACACTATTGGTTGATAGTGATGTATCATTCGTCTCTGTGCGAGACGCGTTTTGCATACGTTCAAGGTCAGTTGCAGGTTGTGTAAGTAACGGTGGAACGTTAACATCAAATGGAGGGTGCACTACAGACGGTGGTGTGACCTCCAGGTCACAATTATCATCGTCCTCATCTTTTCGGTATTGTGTCGGTTTGAGTGATATTTCACTAGGTATACGAAAGCATTCGGACAATTTAACTTTGTATGATGTGGCACGTAATTGACTACCAACGAATTTCTTTACGAAGCACCACTCGCCTTCAATGTTGACCACAATATATCTGTTGCGCGCCTTTGTTTTATCTCGGTCACAAACAAGGTATACTAAGTCTCCTATGTTAATGTTTTTTGTTGGGCGAGGAGTATGTATCTTGGCTTTAGAATGAGAACTGCTTTCATGATTTTGTTCTCGCATATGGTGTTTAGACATTATCACTTTGTGGTCGTTAAACGGCAATTGATCGTGGGTGAACTGACTTCGTTGTGTCCAAAGTTCACGTGCAGACAGTCCAGTATGTCTTATCCTTGAATTAAGTCGGGCTAACGCAGCTGTGAGAATAAGTTCAGAGATTTGTCCACCGCCTGGTTCTTGACGAAGAATTTCGCTCTCCAACTCGGCAATTGCCTTTTCGGCAACAGGATTTTTATTAGGGTTTTTCACACGGCCTATTTCAAGGGAGATGCGGTAATTGTGTAACACTTTGTCATCACGTAAAGCATAAAAGCCAGGGGCTGGATCTACCCTTATAATAGCTTGGGGTCCTTCTAGAGGATGTAATTCCATTACTAAACATAAGAGTGCATTACGGAGGGTGTCCCGTTTTTCGTCTTGTAAGAAACGAGCTCTGGTGTAAGATGTAACGGTTTCTCGGAGTACAAGAATAAGCTGTCGTTCCCGCTTTAGGACGTCAGCCGCAAATGATATACCAACAGCTTCTGTTGGTTCAGTAGTGGTTTGTTCAATAAGGTGACTTGGGAATTTTTTCAGAGCGGCACACGTGTGACAAGAATCACAGACCATGTCAATAGCTTTAGTCATATCGAGAGCGTAAAAGCTGCGTTTCATGACCATATTCATTTGGTGTTTAGTAGGATGGTCAAGTTTTATATGCATGGCTGTTACTAAGCCTTCCAAAACATAACGTGGAACAACGATAAGATCAGCTGAGGGTTCAAAAGGCTCGTTTTTAAGAACTACTAAGAGTCCATCTCTAGCTATTGTGACGTTAGCAAGGTATCGTTTTACATCCTTAATATTAGTGAGTTTCCTGGACGGTCGAGTGCCTTGTTTGAGGTGAGCATGAGTACGTCGAAGATCAGGGCACTCCGCTTGTATGTTGATCCAGGCTGATCGTGGTGTATGGAAGTGACGACTTGTTGTTCACGATATCTTGGACATTTACCGATCGAACGACAGATTCCTCCGACTTGTTAATGAAACTGCATATTTGACAGTGTGGTTCATTACATTCGGCCGCATTTCTGCTTGCAAAGTCGGACGGAATGTTAGCAGATCCGGCGAGGTGTCTGAAGATGACTTGGTATCTACTAGCTGTAGACAAAAAGGTAGTCACTCTGGGACTGGCTGAAAATTCGCCACGACCTAGTTTTTCTATAGATTGCACACACGGTTTGCTGTCTGTCAATACGCATGTTCGGTTGTGAGATTGGATTATGTAAGGACTAAAATGTTTCACTGCAGCGGCAATGCTAAGTGCCTCAATTTCGCACGGTAGCCACTGTACCTGATGTTTTCGCAGTTTCGCGCTGTAGAAACCTGCCAAATATAGTGAATTTTCTCTCATTACATACAAAGTGGCCCCTAGTCCTCGCTTAGTCACTGATCCATCTGTGACGATCCATAAAGTGTCGCTTGGTCTCGGTAGGACTATGGTTCTGTTAGATGTTAGTTTATGTTGAGCTACATTAAAGAGGGTCCGAAGTTGGTCCGTCCAAGGAATTTGGTCCTTGGATACAAGACCAGCAATGGCATCTTCTAGCGGTGCGAGGATAGTAGCTGTGTTGGGGATAACTCTACTTAAAACTTTGTAAGCACCTAGAAATGATCGTAGTCCAAAAACTGTGTCTGGTAACTTGCAAGCAGCTAAAGCTGCGATTTTGTGTGAACTGGCTGAAAGTTGGCCTGCGCTCCAATTCCATCCTAAGATAGTTGTTGATTGAGGGCAGACAATTGTTTTTGATGGTGAGAGACAGAGGCCTGCTTTTTTGTAACGATAGGAGTACGCGTTCCCAGTTTATCAATAGTTGGTCTAATGTGTTAGCTCCACAGTAGAGATCGTCGGCCAGTTTTGCAATGATTCCATCGTGAAGGCAGTCTCCAAGTACACGGGACATTAGTTCTTCAAGTGCAGTTTCAGAACCTGGCATACCCATAGCACATCTGGTGTATACCCTTATGCCCTTGAATGGGGTTACTATCCCACAAAATTTCATAGACGATCTCGTGAGTGGGATTTGGTAAAAGGCACTTGTTAGGTCCGTTACGATAATATATTTCCACTGACCGATTGATCGCAAAGTTGAATCAATATCAGGCATAAGAGAAGGCTGGGGTTTACTATATCGGCCAACATCTTCAAATGCTGTAACAAGGCGAAAGCTGCCATTAGGTTTTTTGACTAAGAAGGACGGATTGAGGTATTCTACTGTAATACCTAGTTCTTCTGGTTTGCGTAAAATTCCTAGTGATTCAAGTTCGTCACACTTGTTTTGAAGTATATCTAATTTGTCACGTGAATATTGGGGTAAACGTCCCTTCCGTTGTGGGGGTAAGACGGGGCCCATATTGATGTGACATTTAAAGTCTCCCATGGACCCATTGTAACCCTTAAACGTGGAGTCAAACACATTGTCGTGCTTCTGGTGTAATTTACAGAAATTTTCTGTTGTTTCTGGAGAAAGTATGTTATCAGGGTCTAGTTTTACGGAATCTGACAGATAGTTAAACTTCCCGTTACCTTGTAGGTCGGATGTCTGTCTGACAGTTTGAGGTGTTGTGGCACATTGTTGTGCGGATAGGGCAGATGTTGTGTCAATGAGGTGTACTTGACAGACATGTTCGTTTTTTCCTCACTAAGAGAGGTTCATAACTGTGGTTTGGTATACGGACTTTACCTCCAATAGCTTCGATTATGTCTGGTTTTGGCCAGTTTAATGAACTACCAATATCGGTTCTAGGTTCTAGAATGAGGGTGCTCTCGGGGTGTATATCATTTGGAATGTCTACTTCGAGGAAAGAGCCTGGCCAAACAACAGTATGAGATGCTTTGTTTCGTAGTAAGCGTGCTTGGGTACGTCTCACACGGTTTACAGGGGAGTCATCAGTAGGGGTAATGCCATACTGTATAACAGATCCATTGCCTAATTTAATGTATTGCTTAAATGGCCGTAAAGTAATGTCATTATGGGCAATAAATGGCATCCCAGCTAGGACATCTTCGTCCAATTCGTTGACGACCAAAGCATCCATATGTAAGCAAATGCCATCTCGAGTGAGTTGTAGGTGTGTTTCACCAATAATGGGTAAAGGCGTGACGCCGTCAGCTTGAAGAGCACTTTGTGTTGTTTTTTTTATATTGGCACCAATGTGTCTCGCAACTGAAGTCTTTATCATGCTAATTTCTGCACCGCTGTCTAATGTCACCCTAAGGGGATGACCGTTATAAAATGCCTTAATCTGTGGGGACTTTTTGGTGCTGACGCGTCTACTGGTGGGTAATGTGTTGATAGTGTCAATAGTAGGCACTTCAGTATCGGGAATGTTACACATCGCCGAATCGTCTTCAATCTCCTGATCATCACACGCGATGGCATACCGAGCCCGGCTCATGAATTTTCGGTCTGACGGGGGTAAATATGTGCATTGGCTTAGATAATGATCAAAACCGTGGGCGGCCGGCTGCTTCGCAAAGCGGGCAAATTTTAGATGAGCGTTGATTGGAGTCAGTCTTACGAATATCACGTTTATTGTTCGGGCCTTGATTTAGACCCACTGAAAAATGCGGTTCTGAGTACTTTAGATTCTGAGGAAGTGTGGATCTCATCAAGGAGACTATCTAATGCTTGTGAAATTTCGGGTTTTAGTGTAGCTAGGGTCTTAGACCTTAGTTCTGTGCCGTAGCGTTGTTTCACAAGGGATGGTAGATCCTTATGAATAAGACGTAGCCATGTTAATACGATAATGTTTTCTACGGTTGGCGAGACCTCCTCGTCAATTTCAGGCTCATCACCATGATGTGTTATACCGCAACCATGTGTAAGGAGATTGTCTTCAACAAAGCTGGTGAGACGTTGGAAAAGATCCTCGGGTCTTTCCCCGGGTTCTAAATGGATATTGTCGAAATCCAAAAAATGGGCCCCTGTTGATTGGAAGCCAAAGTGCATTCTTATTGAGTGCCATATTGCATTAACCGATGTTGGTTGTTTCACGATAGTGTTACGTGATATGACTGGGCAATAATTTGCAATTTGACCCAACATAAGTTCTAAATGGGCGAGTTTTTGGGCACCAGTCCTTCGGGAAGCCTCGGGTACATCTTCTCCATCATTTTGTAAGCCGCGGGTTGGATTACCTATATTTTTTCTAGTCCAGGTAAAGTCGTCTGCTAAAAATGTAGCGAAATTAGCGTCTAATGACAATGTGTACAACAAATTTTGACGCCATGCTTCGAAGGAAGTTATAGTTTCGTTTTTGGTTAGTGACCATTGTTTGGGTGCTCTGTTCATCGCCATGTTACAGTGTTACTATGGTTTATCGTTCATATGTCAGTGCTCATGGGACACGAGAAATTCACTGATACAGTTATTGAAAAAACTGCCCTATTCACGCTTGTAATTGCACGTAGGACGTCCACTCCAATACTAGATTGTTTACAACTTACTCCTGCTGTGTTAAGAGGTGTGAGTTCAAGCGCTGCCACCACGCCAATATATAAGAATGGACTCCCAGTTGAACAGGATGAATTTTAATTGTGTTCGCCAATGGCCGCAAAAACAGAATGACAAAAACATACATTGTACCTTCATATCACAAGAGTTCCGAGGCACGGGGAGTAACTCTAATAGAGTACTAAATGTGGCAAGAGGAATAACTCTTGCTAAATAATACATACACAATAATTCACTGGCGTTTTGGTTTTTTTTTAAAGAATTTAATAAGTTTTTATATCCATAATCAATAAAAAATTGGAATGGTGTAAAAATATATATCTACATGTATATATTAAACCTCCAAACGAAGTAAAATGTATAACAAATAAGAAAATATGAAATTCATCCACTAATCAAAGAGATTATGACCAATTCACTACATATCCAAAAATTTCAAAATTTCTGACCAAAATGCTAAAAATAAAAAACAATGAAAAATGACTGGTCGTTATGTATGTATATATGTTTAACTTCTGTAATAGGTTATAGGTATGTAGCAGGCCAAAGTATAAAGTTACTTCGATAATTATATCGCAGTCAAAGACAATTCTCGAATATCTCAAATTTCAATCATATTAGCATCGAAACTATAAGTTTAGTCATGAACTGTATTGAACACTGCACGATTTCTCTTTGAACCGGAAAATAATAAAATTATTGATAAAATCAATTTCACTTTTAATTGATAAAATGTGTCCAATTATGGTCATTTTAAATTTTAATAAAAATTCAAAATTACTGTTTTTATATCCTTCAATCAATCAAAAGTTGGAATGTTGTAAAAAAAAACTATATTACATGTATATAAGAAAACTTCCAAATGAAGTTAAACGTATAGCACATTTGAAATAAGAAAATATAAAACTCTGACACTTATAAAAAAAATCACGGCCAATTTTTATCATAATAAAGATATATAACAATTCTACAGGACCAGGCCCTAGCACCATAAATCTTGAGAATTACTCAAGTCTAAAAATTTTACTCAACCTTGGCAAATCCTGTAAATTCTGATTGACTGAGCAGACAAAGTTGAGAATACTCTCAGACTTGAGTAAATTCTTAAGTTTTATGGTACCAAGCCCTGTACTTCATATATCATAGTCACTCATTTCATTTGCATTTGACTGTGGACCAACAGCGGGTGTGATCAGTCAACAGGAGATGCTTACTTCTCCATGACACCTGATCACTATTCTTAATTTCCAGGGGCCCGGTTTTGTTCATTGTTCACCGGATTTGTATGTTTGTCTCCTGGACATCCGAAAGATAAATACTTCGTTATCTGTGATTTTTATATCTGCTTTCTCCTCAAGACAGACAACAAAACTTCTCTTAAGATTATAATATCCGTGAAGAAAAAAGATACACATACACACATGACAGAAAGTAACAAATAAACTAAACACAAAATTCTATGAAATTTATTAGTTGGTCTGATGACAATGAAATATACATGTTTACAATTATACCATTAATAAATTATTACAAAACATGTATTTTCAATTTTTTATTTGTTAAATGGTGCTGTATGAAAAGCAAAATGGATCCTCACATGGTCTGAAATGTATGTAACTTTATAATGATGTCTCATTGTAAAGACAATATAAAATTCAGGATAAAACAGCACTGTGATGTTACCTCCTTGACATGTGAGTGTAATTAATTGTTTACCCTTAGTTCCTGATATTAACTGAACATTATTTGTTTACCCTTAGTTCCTGATATTGACTGAAATCAAAACGCAAATACATAGAGAAATATTCACTGATCAAGCTTTTGTTTGAACAGAAACAAATTTATGGAGATACTCTAGATCTATAATGTATGAACATGTCCATTCTTGGAAAGAAGAAGTCTGGTCAATTCTGAATACTGTCCATTGTCCAATTGAAGTAATTGGGTCAGATTTGAATGTTGACTTCCTACAGAAGGAATTCAACTGTCACATCAATTTGAAAGACTTATTGCATGTTCCATGGAGTGGATATTCACCAACATTTTGCTGATCTGTTTAATCTGTTCCCTGAAATTACAGAAATTATCTGTTACTTTTGGAATCATCAACATAGGTGAAAGAAAACATTTTAAGTATTCGAGAAGAGCATTAATATTATTGTTCGTCTTACTTCATTACTTGGCTTTATTCATATTATACCTCATTTAATCATCACATGAGTATTATGAATATTTCTATTGCTAATATTTTGTTCAGGAAATGCTCTGTTCTTCAACAGGTGCTTTTGCAAATGCCACCTTCCTTATCTTTGCTGTAACAAAGCACCAATTTTAAAAGGCTAGTTAGTACCATTATTTAATAAAAATAAACTAAACAAGATGTGTTTGTGAAACACAAATGCCCCCCATCCCAACTAATTTCTTTGCTGGCAAAATATTGCAAAGTCCTACATTTTGACCCCACCCCAACCCCAGGGGTATGTGATGTCAGTGAAGTGTAAGCATTCCTTAGATGAACTTACAGTCTAAGTTTGGTTAATGTATCACAATCCAAACTTGAAACATTGCACTTTATATGTAAACGGGAGGGAATTAAACAGACAGACAGACGGACAATCAAAACACTAGATGCCCCCAGACCTTTCAGGCTGGGGGCTAAAAATATCAGTAAGGGTATGTATAGTTGTTTTTTATCCCCTTACTTACTAGCAATCTAACCCAGGTATTTACTCGCATTGTAGAATCCTGTCAGTAACACTGATGATTTAGGCAAGAAATTTCAATGTGTTTATGAAAGTAAATGCAGAAAAAAACTACAATATCACATCTATCTTTAAAGAAAGACATGTACTGTATAGTTGCTTTTATTCGAGGGGAATTTAATTTCACGATATCATGGTAAAAAAAATACTGCATATACAGGAATCACAAAAATTTATCCACTTTACTTTAACTTTATCACACTTCAGTATTGGAAATGGTCTAGCACAAAATTTTTTTCCTGTGAATAAGTTTCTTCAAGACAAAATGAGAAATTTTCTCCCCGTGAACAGTAAAGTACATTAGTTATAGTATTCATTATAATGAAGATAATTTAGGTAATAATCAAGTACCTGCAGTCCTTTTTCTCATTATCTTTCTGATTTTGAAGCTCTTTGTATATCGTATTAGCTGCAGATAATAAATATTTACTAAGATTCTGAAGCTGTGGCATGGTTTTATCATCTGGTAAGTCACTGAACCACTCCTTTGGAAATGTGGAAATTATCTGAAGAAATAAAAAGTTGTTTAAATCTAAATCAGACATATTTCCTCTAATTATATGTTGAACCCCAAATGCCAAACTAAGAAATCTAGAGTATTAATGAATCAGTGCATGTCCTTACCATTTAACACTTAAACAAATCCTGAACCTCATACTGAACAAAGAAGAGTAAAGTCCAAACCATGGCAAAATTTACAAGAACAAATATTATCTTTCAAGTTTTTCCACAGCAGTATTTATGCTAGTCCTCCAAAGAACACATTATAAATAGGAGAGGTGAGCAACTACAAAACTTGAACAAAAATCTTAACCAGACAGACTGATGGATGTACACAAATCCTATAGTGGAGTGGACACGGAACCAAAATAATTATGATTTCAGTATCTTTTAAGATTTCAATACACTCTGAACTCTTAACCTAACAGATTCAAACAGGCATTCTGAGAGTATTCAATAATTTTATTATCATGTAAATATGATACTCACTGACTGACACTTCTGTAGGGTTTCTTTGTTGATGACTGAGTTACACAGACTCAGTATGATGTATCTATTCAAAAGACCATCTAATGCTAGACTCTGCAATATCTTAGATGCCACAATACCATGCCAACACAGGATGTTTCCCAGTAACTAAAATTATATAATACATTCTTTTGAACATAAAGAATAAAATATAATCCCAATGAGATATTAACCTTTAATAAATTGTATCAACTATGAAAAAGCATTTATAGATTTTCTGTCACACTTTTACAAACATTAACTAGGCCACTGAAATCAATTTTACAGATGTAGAAAGGTCAAATCATTCCTTTCCAAATGTGTAACATTGTGTAATGTTAAGAATATAAACGGTATCAGTAAAGATAATGATATAAACGGTGTAAGTAAAGATAAGACCAAAAGTCTGACTTAAGTATTCCTTTTTCTTTACTTGTTAAAAATCATGAACAATACAAGTTTACCAAATAAAAAAATACCTTAATACAGGTCCAGGATTGCCTGTGAAAGAATATGGAGGATCCTGAAGATCTACTTTCTGTAACTCTGAAAATTAAAATGAGAAAATGATTTTTACTTGTCCTAAAAATGCTTGTTCAAAAAATTGTTTTTCAATGTTCATTTCAACTAGTGCAGGGCTACAATTTGAATTTACTTTCCAAGTGGAAAGCATGAAAATTAAGTCATATTAGAAATGGCTTTGAAAGACCCCATCACTTTACTGTACAAGTGTGATTGTCGTATCATTTAAGACTTATTTAATTTACTGTACAAAGGTGATTGTCTTATCATCTGAAATCTCAGTTAGTTCACTGTACAGGTATGATTCTCTTTTGATATAAGACCTCTTCATTTTACTGAAAAGATGTTATTCTCTAATCAACTGTTTAGTTATCAAGATGAAAAAGACTACATACGATTTGGGGTACAGAGGCATAAAGACATCATCATCTAAGGTGGTCTGCATTCTCTTCACTACGGCTTGTAACAATTTCTGGAATAAACAATGAAATATTATCAAATTATAGGTTGAAGAATAAGAAAGTTAATATCTAATTTGTAAAGCATAGATATTAACAAAGACATGGTCATTAAGACCTCCCCCTAGAAAGCTGATAATGAAAAAATATAGAAAATGAAAATTCTAAAATAAGAAAACACACTACTACACATCAAGATTGATGTGCCCAAAATTTCGCAAAGTTTTCCAGAGTTGTGTTTCCACATTACAGGAAAAATATAATAAATTAACATATTGCAACAGCAAAATGCATTACTAGGCATCAAGCTTGATGTGCACATGAAAATACTGAAAGTTTTATTGATTATGCTCCAGAAAAGGTGAAATTGGGGATTTTGGCTATGTGTTTTCAACAAATTTTCAACAATAGCAAAAGGCACAACTACCCATCAAGGTTGATGCGCACATTAAGTTTCGTGAAGTTATCTTTAACGGTTTTTGAGCTATGCTCCAGAAACGGATTAAAAAGATAAATGGACGAAGGGAACCTAATTGTATATCCCAGCCAACTTTCCTGAGCAAGAAATAGTAAACCATGAGAGAGAGAAAATGAGAGAGAGACAGAGAGAGATATCTTGACTCAAAAAACTTTTCCTTGATACCACAAAAAGATTTACATCTGTCTGTATTATCTGATATAATATAGTATATATTTACCTGGGTTGTTTTATTATCAGCATGTATAGTTGGGTAGTTATTGATGATATTTTGTATGGAGTTTACAAGTCTGGATGTCTGGGTCGTTGATAATGGGTCCCAAATAGTTTCAGCAATTACTGTAAATATAACAATAAAAAAATTATACAGCATATTTAATAAAACAAATCAAAGGATATCAAAGAAAGCATATTCATATTGTATGTAGGAACTATTAACTTTCCCCCCATGTTTTCTTTATTAATATTACACAACTGACCTAGGGGTCACAGGAAGTTCAACATAGCTGTAACTCTTATTCTAGACATGCTACAAACTTAAACTGAAGAGAATTTACCAAGTGGTTTGGGGATGAAAATAAAAGTTTACTCTTAACACACCTGTACAGAAGTAGCAATGACTCACAAAAGGTCAATTGAATGACTTGGGCAATCAAATATAAACAAAATGAAAGTACTTGTAAATCTGGAAATACATACTTTCTCTAGTAGCAACTTATCATTATCATAAGAATTCACTTGCAAGTACAAAATGTATAGGTATGATCATTTTGGACAATTGACACCGTAATCGGGCATGTATAATCCACACTCTTTTCACTCTAAAATTCATCTAAGGGATAGGGGTGCGGATAATACAGTAAAACAGGTTCTTGGGGCAATTTTTTCCATGGGACTACTGTAGTGTAGGACATTTGGTGTTGGATGGTAAACTTGACAAAGTTTTTGATTTCATCATTTCTTTCTGTATGCTTGACACGAAATCTGTTTATCAACAGCGACGGTGAATAAATGTTAGATCAATTAATCTTGTCTTCAGCGTATTTTAATTTACAAATTGATGTCTAGCCTAAATAGTTGTGAAGAGTCGCAATCTTGGTTGGCCAGCGACAATGTCTGATTGTCAATTGGTAATCAGGCATGGCTTTAATCATAGAATATCCATGGGAAACAGAATAGTACAGTACCTGTTTGTGATGTTAACCTTCCTCGTAGAGTTTTATATTATTATTGAAAATAGGAACAATCTCAACACAAATTTTAATGATTACTTTGCACTTCTGAATGGCGAAGCGAAGATCCATATAGTAACTGAACATGAGGGAGTTAAACGGAAGAGCATATGTATTATCTTGTAGTTTCGTTTTTCAGATACCCATGATGTAGTTTCGCATATATTTCAAATCATTACTTTTATCATATTTTCTTAATATTTAATAAATATCTATCCATTTCTGTCAAATATCAATCTAGGGATTGATATTTTAAAAAAATCTGGTTGTGACATTACTTGTAAGTCAAGGTATTATTATTTTCTCTATAACTATGGTAACAACACTATCATAAGAACTCACTTGTAAGTCCATGTATTTTTATTTTCTCTATAATTATGTTAACAACACTCATAAGAACTCACCTGTAAGTCTAGGTATTATTATTTTCTCTATAACTATGGTAACAACACTATTATAAGAACTCACCTGTAAGTCTAGGTATCATTATTTTCTCTATAACTATGGTAACAACACTATTATAAGAACTCACCTGTAAGTCTAGGTATTATTATTTTCTCTAACAATATGGTAACAACACTATAATAAGAACTCACCAGTAAGTCTAGGTATTATTATTTTCTCTATAACTATGGTAACAACACTATTATAAGAACTCACCTGTAAGTCTAGGTATTATTATTTTCTCTATAACTATGGTAACAACACTATTATAAGAACTCACCTGTAAGTCTAGGTATTATTATTTTCGCTAACAATACAGTAACAACACTATTATAAGAACTCACCTGTAAGTCTAGGTATTATTATTATTTTCTCTAACAATATGGTAACAACATTATTATAAAAACTCACCTGTAAGTCTAGGTATCATTATTTTCTCTAACACTATGGTAACAACACTATTATAAGAACTCACCTGTAAGTCTAGGTATTATTATTTTCTCTACAACTGATGGTAATAACTTAACATCATCATCCTCTATCTGTATAGCATCATCTGCTCTGAAACCACAAATCACTAGTGACTCAAACCAAGTGGATTCCTCAAAATCTCTACATTTTTCCTGCAAATGGAAAACCAAACATTTAATAACAAAAAAAAAGTTGTAACAATGAAAAATAAAACATGCAGTCATCACAGATTACAAAGCTCACCTTACAACAACAAATTTTACATTGTCCAAATTAACCTGACCTAAAGTAATCTTCCTAAACAGGAAATAATCCAATATCTGAAGCAAAGCATGTACTAAGAATGCTAAGACGTTTCTGTCACACAAATTTATTGATGTATGTACAGTAGAAGCAGGTTAACCTGACCTCCAACCAATCTTCTTAACTGAACACCAATACTGACATGATACCATAACCCTCCTCAACTTTGTAGAATTAAATATTCATTTACCATATTTATTTCAAATATTGTAGCTAAGAGAACTCTCTGGATAAAGACTCCTAAAAAATCTTATTTAGAAAAAGACAACATCCATAAAATGTGTAAACAGTATTTAAAATAAGTTGAAAATACCCCCTATCCTGTATCTGTATGTGTGCAGACTTGCGAACCTTTTGAAGTGGAAAAAAGGAAGTGAATGGCGAGCGGAGCAAGGCGGCAAATTTTTTCGTAATGTTTTGTCGCACGATTGAAAACCCTTGAAACTATTGGGTATAATTTGTTGTCACTGTTATTAGAGCCATCTCTTGATATACTAAATGGTCCACACGTAATCAATTCACAAGTTGATCTTAAAATTTCTGTTGCCATTTCTTTAACAATAGCACCTGTTCTAGTTCTGCCACATGCTAGGCCGAATTTCTGGCCTGATTTTAAGCGATTTTTTTTATTATTATTTTAGCAAAAAAATCGCTTAAAATCGGGGCTGAAATTCGGCCTATCCACATGCGTACTTACTACTTAGCAGTAATCTTTGAATCTGGAAACATAGACTTGAAAAAATTGCTGATTTTTCCAGTAGCGTTGAGAGGTACATTTTTCTTTATGACATGTGAGATAAAGAGACACTCAGCTCTTAATACAGACAAATCATTCCTTGAAGTACAAAATTAATCCATAGTTCTATGTGACTGAATACCTGTTGCTAATTTTTATGTTTACCTCAGGTCATGTTTAAATTTAAATATCATTTATCCCGCCATGAGGAGCAGTATGGATACATCTCACCTTTCTTACTTTTCACTATGCAATTAAATGTTTCAGTTGCAATGTACTTTGATAAAAATGTTTTATCCCATCTGTTTTTCTTTTTAGTTGACATGATACAACTAATGTACTCTTCACTTGCGCTCCATTTCTATTGGAAGCCATTTTCAAACCAAGCGGTTAACAGGTCATAAAAACACTTGACATTAGGTAAAACCATAGTTCATTCCAAACGCTCAAATGACTAGGTGCAAGCTTGAGGGCGATACTAATATACGTACTGAAACAAAAATGGGCCAAAACTTTTTATAAATTCCGGTTTTCGAAAAAAATGTAATGATCATCATTAAAAACATATAAGGCGGAAGAAGAGGGTTAAAATCGGAAGATTTCCATTAAAAACAGGAGGGTTGGCAAGTCTGTGTGTGGCTAGGCTATAACTATGCTATCTATGGCGGATGTATGGCTATGTCATACCAATGCCATCTATGACCAATAAGTGGCTAGGCCATACATATGCTATCTATGATGGATGTGTAGCTATGTCATACCTATGCCATCTATGACCAATCAGTGGCTCGGCCACACCTGTGTTATCTATGACAGATGTGTGGCTAGGCCATACCAATGCTATCCATGAGGAATGTGTGGTTAGGTCATACCTATGCTATCTATGATGGAAGTGTGGCTATGTCATACCTATGCTATCTATCTCGGATGAGCGGTTAGGCCATACCTATGCTATCTTTGACGGATGTTGGCTAGGCCGTATCTATGCTATCCATGGCGGATGTGTGGTTAGGCCATATCTATGCTATCCATGACGGATGTGTGGTTAGGCCATACCTATGCTATCTATGACAGATAGTGAATGGTTGCCAATCAAAGTGTTTGTTATGTATCTTATGTATCAAACAAAACAACATAAAGAACTAAAGATTGAGAGAAATCTGTTGTTAAGATATTTACCTCTAATGGATTCCAGTCAATCAGATGCAATCGGATGAGTGGGTTGGTCAGCTTGGGTAGACATAACCCTATATATGCTTCTCTGTAAGTATCCCCATATCTGTATTTCCATTCTTCAAACTTCTTTCTAACAATATCAATCTGACTAAAATCTTCAACAACATCCTCAAACAATCTCTCCATCCCTGACATAATACTGTCTGCAATCAAAATATAACACCTATTTCAAGATAATATTTTTCAGCACAATAAAAAACATCTAATTCTGGCTGGATAAACAGGTGTATGCAATGTCAATTAAATGCCACCCCATTTTTAAACACTATGAGCAGGTGCATTACCTTCAGATTACTTTAAACAACTAACAAACAAGTTTAAAAATGTATCTCGTTGGCTCCAATATTGGCATTATAGGGTGCTTGCTGTGGGAGGAACCTGGAGTACCCAGAGAAAACCCACGTGTCTGACATGGCTACCGCCATACCATCTCACATACTCGCCCTGTCCAATCCGAGTATCAAACCTGGTCGCATTGGTGAGAAGCGAGAGTGTGCTAAACACTTTGTGATAGAGACATGTTTCTTTAAAAAAAAAACAAGAATTGTTTGTAAAACAGTTATGCACCCCTTCCCCCATAAATGGAAACTGTGAATCATTGGAAATTTTCAGTCAAAAATAGTTTGATGGTAAGCAAATAAGAACTTGACCTAGATATTCTCATGATGTATCTGTATGCCAAATTTCATTTTAATATGTGCACCCACTGCAGAGATAATGAACGGAAACTGTTGGTGTACGGACCGACCAACCTACCAACCGACCGACAGTGGCAAAGGGGGCATAACAAAAGTGGTTATCCATTGACATCCATTTCCATTTGGACAAGTTGCACCATATTTTACCAGCTAACTATTTAAACGTGTCATCAATTCTCTGTTCTCTACATGAAATTAGTGATATAAGTTCCATGCTACAGTCTTGCAATATTCCAAGATTTATAATCTTTAATTAAACACATGACAGGGCTGTCAGTTACAGGTCCCAGTTTGAATTTCAATGTCATGTCATGGCCGGTAATTCATACATTGTATTATCACTTGTTAGTAAGGCAGATATGATACATAACAGATTATTACAGTGTGACAGTACTGCTAGATGACCCACACGTGTTAATACTAAAATTATTCTGCACTACTTCTGTCACAGACACTAATCACAATCCGAGAAATGCAATCAGACATAGTCCTGAAAACAAAAACAAAAATGATCTGTCGTCATCAGCTGTGTAAGAACTGTTAAAAGAATTCCACCTTTCTCTATATTGTATTTTGTTATTTCAGACTGATTTTCTTCATCATCTGAGGACAGCCCATCATGATGGCCCACTATATCTCTACACTCCCTTGCTCTTCGTCTTCTTGACCTGAAAATATAAGAAATGCATATAGATTAATTTCAAGTCATTCATAAATCAGAAATCCAAAAGGTTTTTACAGTAACCTGCAGCAAAACAGCACATAATTAGGCAGGAAATATTAACAACTGGTGTAGTGTTCATTAAGAATCCGAAAAGGTTCAACTGTTTATGGATGACGAACAATGCACACAGACTGACAGACAAAGGTCACCGACGCAGATGACCTAATAAAAAAAATTCATAAAAAACAATGATCTTTCTATAACATTAAACTTATACTGTTAAATAATTACACACCTTCTAGCTTCTCTCTCAGCAACTCTTCTTTGTCTAGCATGGGCTTCTGAAGTTTCCATTTTGACCTGTTTGTTGCCTGCAAATTAAATAAAGGAATTAGTCTTGAAACAGCTTCATATCAATGTGAAGTTTGGAATTATTACTTGTAACATCACAGCATAGCCAGTGTGAAGCATGTGTTCCACAAAAGGAAGATCATGGTACAACATGTCTGCCATAAACAGCAGATTATGGTACATGAGTTCAACAAGACTTTTGTGGCAGGACATCGTATATGTGTTCCACATGTGGTAGATCATGGCAGATGTTTTCCACAAAAGGCAGATCATGGAAATCTTGTGTTCCACAAATGACAGATCATAGTACATGCATTGTGTTCCACAAATGGCAGATTATGGTACAACTTGTGTTCTAGAAGTGACAGATTATGGTACAGCTTGTGTTCTAGAAGTGAGAGATCAAGGTACAACATGAGATCATGGTACAGCTTGTGTTCTAGAAGTGACAGATCATGGTATAGCTTAATGTTTTTTTTACACTTCACCTACATGTATCAACATTCAGATCCATATTACGTGTTTATTTAATTTACACATTTGAATTCATGACTGCTACTTATACACTACAGGGAGATCATAAAAAATAGAACCAGAAGTTTTGTTCATAACCATTCCCAAGTGTTTTAGAAATTGAATACCAATTCTATCTCTGAGAAAAGTAAATGCACTAAAATAAAAAGAAATCAGTCCTCTTTAGATATAGAAAATTCAATGCATGTTGATATATCTCAGTAATAATTCAGAATATAAAAATGTAATCAGAAGAATAATACTGAGATAATACTAAATATTTAAAAATTCTGCATTATCATAACATTTTGAGAAAAAAAACGAAAATTAGTCTATACTGATAAATGTTACCTAAAAAATTGTATTTGGAAGTTAAAAACAGCTGTATAATTCAATTCAAAGATTTTTCTTTTCCCACAAAAGATATTTGAAGGTATTATGTTCAGTGGAAATGATCCAACAATTATTTGTTTGATGTTATTAGCTAATGTGATATTTAATGAAAATGTAAGTTTGTTGCTGTATGTTTTGAAAATGGGAATCTTTTTTCAAAACAAAAAATCCAGCCAGGCCAAACTTGATAATTATCTTTAAAACAAACTCAGGTTTCCATTCCATCCAACTGCCAACTTTTTCATCCTAACATCTAGTCATCCTTTCAGTTTGTATCATTCTTATCTTTTTATCATTATCATCTTTAACTCCATCATCTTAATTCATTTGAGGGAAGGGAGTTAAAATGAAGAATACTGGATAATGAAGAACAGAAACATTAAAAATTAAAAGTAAAAAACAGCATCATTCTGATTTAAAGACATTGCAAGTTAAACATGAGATTGTCCTACAGATTAAATCAACAACTCTGTGCACAACATACACAGTTATTTGACGGTAGGTGAATACCGACTTGTCATATAATCCTGACACTGATCTCGGACATCTTGTTGTCGCCTCTGTACCAGTTTCTGTGCTTTATTGCTCCACAGGTTCAACATTCTCTGTTCCAAGTCATTAAGATGTGGAACCTAAATCAACAAAAATAAATATATTGTATGAGGCAACGCAATATATGGTTGGTAAATTCAATGTATGGGAATCTAGCATTTATGATGCTTCAATGTAATCAGGGTTGGTATTAGCTTTACGTGACTCCGACATAAAATTTCAATTATTTAGGGATACATTTTCTTTTCAAATTTCAGAGCCGAAATTTTGTTCATATGTTGGTGACAAATGTATGCCCTTAGAGAGTTTTTACCCCCGAGGATGTGTCAAGTAAATTGTTAGAATAAAATGTTTCCACAGAGTGCTGGATTTTTTTTAGTAAACAATTAAGAGTAGGATGTGACCAAACATTCCAGGAATTTATTTTGGCAATGTATGTTCAGGTGATTTGTACATGAAATGGTTTCATTATAATAAGTCCTAAATGTTCTAATAATTAATGCAAAGATTGGTTCTCAGGGATTTGTTGATAAAATGTCCGACAGGCAGGGATTGGTTGATAAAATGTCTGATATGTAGAGACTGGTTGACAAAATATCAGATATATAGAGATTGGTTGACAAAATATCAGATATGTAGAGACTGGTTGACAAAATATCTTATAAGTAGGGGTTTGTTGACAAAATGTCCGAAAGGCAGGGATTGGTTGACAAAATTTCTGATATGTAGGGATTGGCAGACCACAAAATAACACAGGAGCCATCACTCAGGTTACGTGCAGCCTGGAGGTTACAACAAATACAAATCATGTAACCTCATTTTATATCCGATATGTAAAAATTAATTGACAAAATATCTGATATGTAGGGATTAATTCACAAAATGTCTGATATGCACGGATTGGTTGACAAAATGTCTGATATGTAGAGATTGGTTGACTAAATGTCTGATAGGAAGGGATTGGTTGACAAAATGTTTGATGAGTAGGGATTGGTTGACAAAATATCAGATATTTAGGGATTTGGTTGACAAAATGTCATATATTTAGGGATCTGTACTGACAAAATGATATGTAGGGATTGGTTGACAAAATGTCATATATTTAGGGATATGTATTGACATAATGATACATAGGGGTTGGTTGACAAAATATCAGATATGTAGGGATTGGTTGACAAAATATCAGATATGTAGGGATTGGTTGACAAAATTTCAGATATGTAGGGATTGGTTGACAAAATTTCAGATATTTAGGGATTTGGTTGACAAAATGTCATATATTTAGGGATCTGTACTGACAAAATGATATTTAGGGATTGTACTGACAAAATGTCATATATTTAGGGATTGTATTGACAAAATGTCATATATTTAGGGATATGTATTGACATAATGATACATAGGGATTGGTTGACAAAATATCAGATATGTAGGGATTGGTTGACAAAATTTCAGATATGTAGGGATTGGTTGACAAAATTTCAAATATGTAGGGATTGGTTGACAAAATATCAGATATGTAGGGATTGGTTGACAAAATTTCAGATATGTAGGGATTGGTTGACAAAATATCAGAAATGTATGATATTTGGGGATCTGTATTCACAAAATGATATGTTTATTTTGATCAAGAGAAATGTTGTAACAAATACATCGAGAACATCTGTACAAACTTTTAGTATATTAATGTTACAACGAAATGCCGGTATTTTTTCTAAAAGATGTATTATTGATGAATTATACCAAGATATGTAACATTAGTTTTCTTACTAATTCAATAAACAAAAAGAAGAGTAATTAAGAAATTCACAGACTTAGTTTTTTTTTATATACATGTACATGTATTTGGAAAGTCACTCTTCTGTTTATATTTAACATTGTATCCTTCTTACACCTTTATTTTACAACATTTGAATTTAAAACAGATAAAGAACTGGAAAGATCTGTAGGAAAGTAAAAAAATACGAATGAGCCCATGTGTTATATATTGCAAGATTTTTATGCTCTGCTCCCTAAAAATACGTTACTAGTAAAATAATAAAACATTCATTTTCCCATATTTAGACAGAATATATTCAAAAAATTGCTGTTTTTTTTATAAATTTCTTTTATCAGTGTGAAAAGAGGGAAAATACTGCAAAACAGGATAAACTATCAGATATCTAGCACATAATTGTATGCAATCTATCAAATGTTTTAAATGATGCTAACAATTATTAAGTAAATGATTTAAAAAAAAAAAGAAGAAATACAAATACAAGACGGCATAGACAAGATGACACACACATCCCAACCCAGCATGGCCCCTACGTTGCCACTCGCATTTAGAAAACAATGTATCTATAATGAAATAATTATTCCTTTCCAATTATTTACAAAAACACACATATAAATATATATATACA
The DNA here is from genome assembly GCA_030159075.1 of Atrina japonica. Taxonomy (NCBI): domain Eukaryota; kingdom Metazoa; phylum Mollusca; class Bivalvia; order Pterioida; family Pinnidae; genus Atrina; species Atrina japonica. The sequence goes on from BROG01000628.1 coordinate 22,328, forward strand.
AAACCAGTCTTTATAGGGAGGTGGTCTTTATATAGAGGTTGATTTGTACACAAAAAGACAATTAATTAAAATCAAGTGGAAGTGAAAATGAAGTGAAAGTGTACATCCATGTTTCATATACTGTAAATCTGGTTTTATTCTAAGAATTTTATTTACGCGTAATTTCGTGAGAGCTCTTGCTCGCGAAAATAATATTATTGCATGATGAAGTATGATAATAGTATGGCAAAATTGGCATAAAAAATCACGAAAATATTATCTCGTGAATAAATTTAGAACTTGTGTATCGCGAAAATAAAGTCCCGCGAAAATTTCTGTATTTATAGTATTAATCTAATAAAGAAAAGAAAAATCAGCTAAAGGATATTTTAAACGACGGTGTTGTAAATTTGACAACTTCATTTCTGTCATTTGATATGAATTTGGGGAAGGAAAGAATTAAAAAGCCTGGAGTCCTATTGTGTCTACGATAATTCATATGTAAAGTCATGCAGGCAAATGAATGTATAACAACTAAATTCTAGTTGAACCTATGTAGGAAGTTAAGAACAATTCCAAATTACATTATCATAGAACTGAACAGTGGCTTTCAAAGACTTCCACCCCACACAAAATATTATCCCTCCCAATCAAAGTAGACACCCACCTTCTCATTGAGACATTCAACCAAGTCTCTCACATACCCCCTCATTTCTTGGAAGAAACGATATCGCTCTTCCAAGCCATTAATACTGTCTTCACATGTCTCTATGGCCATTACTGATTCTTCTATGTCAGTTGTCAATTTCTCCTGTTCACGCATGTGGCTTCGATGTACCTCATCCATAGAATCCAACCTAGAATAACAATAAATTATTGACCCCCTTAAGCCTCATTTGGTCTCAACCATTTCAAAGAATGGTAAAGTCCAGTCATAATTCAGGGGTGTATGATTTGAAATCAAAATTTTATAATAATTCTATGTGTACTTAAAACTTGTTTACTCCTGAAAAGTGACAGTATACCATTCTATCTATTGACTTGGGTGAGGCTAAATGTGAAAACAGGGTATGATGGGATAAGATATCAATAATATTATAACATGGCCTGAAAGTAAGGTAAACTTTAATCAGTGTAAATCAATTGTTTATATATTATTTGTAACAATGTTATCTTCTGTCCTCCAAACATTTAATCACAGTCATGTCACCAGCTCTAAGTGAAGCACATTAAATTTTGACTTGTGTTTGGGACTGATGTCAATGCAGTGAGGGATATTTTATGCAATAGCATAACAGAAGACCTCAGCAATAAGTCTCATCCAAATGATATATGACTTTCACTTTTTTTTACTCATTCACCCCTAAAGACACATTTAGACTGGTCTGTCATTGATTTACAGAAGAGTCCACTGTTTTTCAGGGGTTGACGAGTTAAGCTGAACTCAATTATGATTGACTGAAACACATTCTATAACTATTCAACAAATTAACATGGGAAATAAATATGTAAACATAACTTTTTGTGTGTGTTGTTTTTTCAATACCTGTCATATTTCACCTTTTTGCATCGTCCTTTGAATGGCTTCTTTAAACACGATAGACTGTACATGAACTATTTCAAACACACCGAAATGTAATGAAACAGAATAGACTTTAAAACCAAATGTAATGACATAAAATTTACCTTTCTTTGAGCCTTTTTGTTATAATATCCATGTTAATCTGTGACGTTTCACCAGTTAGTGGTACAAATGGTTGAAATACTGGTCTATCCATATGCTCTGTGGTGTGCTGATAACCATTGATTTGGTTGGACTGTGGTACTGCTGGCTGTGATACTTCTGACTGAACCTGTTTACATTCATTTGAACACATTAATTTTAATACAACTTGTTTCAATATTCTCTCTCTCTCTCTGGATCGATCGATTGATCGATTGAATGATTGATTGATTGACAAGATCAGCTGTTGACCCTCCTGTTCTGGTTGTATATCATATTATTTAACTGAACAAAACAAAAATGAAAAACTTAAAATTACTCTAAATGATTTGAGCCATTTTTCATTAATTTGTACAGAGTGGTTTCTGAGACAATTTTTAAAAAAAATTTCAGTCTCACTTACACCGATGACAATGTTTGAAAAATGATGACAACAGCTCATATCTATAGGTAACCTAAAACAAACTTGGAGCCTCTATACAACTGAGCTTTATCAAAGGAAGCATATAGTAATTTTAAACAAGACAATATTATTCAGAGTGTTTGAAATTTATTGGTCAAATTATATCCTTTTAACACTTGGAAGATTGGGTAGATGTAATCCTAAGAAGAGTACAAATGTGATAAAAGCATCAAGCACTAACCTCAGAACCCATGCTAACTCCTTTTCTTATTTGCTGTTCTTCCCATTCTCTTTCCTGATCACTCCCTTCATTGTCACTCCCTGTAAAAGATTAACAGTTAAATATTTATTCACAGTAAGTTTTAATATTATATTTATATTTTTCATATACAGGTTGCATATCTACACCAAAAGTGTTTTAATTTTTCAGATGTTTCTGACTTCTTTCCGTCTGTTTCGGTAATTGTAGTTTGTTTTGATCTTGTTTTGGTCATTTATTTGGAATTAATCCATAAATCAGGTTACAAATTACATTTTAACATATTCTACAACATACATTACAACATATGTATCTTGTTCTAATAATTTTAGTGTGCTTCAGTCTTATTTCGGTCTGCTTAAGTAATTCAAGTTTGTTTCAGTAAATCGCCTTACTGTATCTGAACCACATGCAAAAATGTAAATACAAATAAAAACCATAAAAGGACTACCACAATATTAATGTGATTTTTTGTTATTTCTTCTTGAAATGTATGGATAAATAGGAAGTATACATTTAATATACAGTCAAACTTGCCTTAGCAACCCCCCTCATATAACGACTTCCTGTCCATAACGACCATATTTGGACTGCCCCTTGAGAATTACTATATATTTGACCCTATATAGCGACCACCTGCCTTACGCGACCGGCGACCGCTGTATTTTGTCCGCCGGTGGTTGTCCTACTTGCTTATAGTGACTGCTTATACACTTACTACTCTTGAAAGGGAGATAACTCGTAGATAATTCTCGTGTGACAATTCGAGACTTAATCAACAATATGGCGCAATACACGATGCTTTGACAGTCACAACAAACCTGGAGGTGTCATTTAACGTTCCGGGTAGTAATTAGGCACTCGGACGTGCTTTATGACAGGGTGTTTTTACAACCAGGAACTAACAATCATCGCTGACTGATTGATGTTTTGTTTTCGATCATCAATTTATGACCAAAGTTTCCGGTGATGATTACTTAATTGGCAAAAGACTAAGACTTAAAAGAGAAAATTCAGAAAGGACACACTTTGTGACAAGGTGTCTATACAAACAGGAGCATTTAAATATCATTGCTGCATGATTGATGATTTGTTTTCTCGTATTCTGGAATGCTGTAACTAATCGAACATCATTTGATTAGCAAATCGACATCTCAATCCAAAGAGTAAAATCACCGGCGCTCGTAGCATTGGATTACGTCTAATAAAATGATAATTAAATAAAATTCAACTATCTACATCTTTCCGTACATTCTTACACTTCTGACTCGTGTGACTTAACAACACAAGCCACCGACTTTGAGCACATTTTAGATATTTGTTTCAGTTTTAATAATGTGCCGTATCCTCGATGTACATGTATAATTCAATTAAATCATAAATTCATTTAAATTATTTAAAACATTGAATTATTCCATTGTTCTTTTATTTTTCATTATTTACATGTTACGCATGTATTAGCTACAGGGATTTTCTATGACTATTTTTGGTATGGTTACAGGACCCTTCCCAATGCAAAAAAGGCTTGTATCTTCCCAAAAAGATGCAAAAATTCCCAATTTTTAATTTTTTTTTTTAAAAAATGAATATTTTCCAACTTTCCAGACCCTGGAGTTAGGAAAATCCCTTTAGTAAATAAATACAATATACATTTAATTACTAAATGAAATATCTAACCATGGAAGAAATACGTAGTGGGAAATAATGAAAGTCATCTCCGATACCTTGGATTTCATATCTCATGTGACCCTTTATATAAAGACCACCTGTCTATAAAGACCGTTTTTGTAATTTCCCCTGAGCGGTTTTTATATACAAGTTTGACTGTATTCTCACAACTGTACCTACCATAGTTGTCACTCCCCATCTATTTTTAAAACACTGTGTTCATACTAACATATATAAAGTCAAAATTAACAAAAAACTCAAATAAAATATTGATTGTATTTGGCCTGATAAAGATTTAATAAATATAATACCATGCTCAGCTGCTAAGAAATCATTCTGCATCTTAATTCTCTCTCTTGCTTGAACATTAATGGTGAAATCAATTCTGCCCTCTTCATCATCTTCATCACTTTTATCATTATCATCATCTCTGGAAAAAAGAAAAGGAACAAGAAATTACTAAAATATTCTTACAAATACTATAATTTCTAAATAAGGGAATGCAAGAAAATTCAACATTAAATAGTAGGGAGTCCACTCGCTGTAGCAAGAACGTTACTAATTGTCTATCACATTTACTGAACTGTTGTAGTTGATGAATGATTACAGTAAGAATATTGCATTTTAAAATGTTTAATTTCACTTACTTGTTGATTAATTATTTCTCAACGGATTTACGTGTTTTTCCCTGTTTATTTACCTGAATTATTTTTGTTATCCATTCGTGAAGATCGTTGGTCGAGGCATTCACGTTTCATTGTGTAATGGCGGACTGGCTTAATCACAACACAAGCCATTGTAAAACGAAAATACAACATCAGGCAATGGGATTTGTATTTTGAAACGGATGTGGTTGAATAGCAAATGAAATGAGGTTTACAATGATATAAGAGTCCTTCGGCTGGGTAACCCCCTTCATATGCAAATTACCTGTGAAGTTTTCCCGGGAGATAAAAAATAAGAAAATATACCCCCTTCATATGCAAATTACCATGTGAAGTTTTCCCGGGAGATAAAAAAAATAAGAAAATATTTGTATGAATGACTGAGGCATACTGTGGGACAAATCTCAGACATTTGAACTTGATGATTTAAAAAATCCATTCAGCTCAAGGCAAAATGAGTAATTAAAAAGCACAAGTCGACATGCCTTCAACCGCCAACACACTGAACACAGGGAAAGGCGACTAGCAATAGGTTCACAAGGGGTTACGCATTGACATTGTTGATCAACTCTTACTATCACTATATCAGTATTTATGATTATTTTCCCTACATGTAGTTGTATTTTTTATCATTTTAAGCTGCTATAATTATTTACAACTTATTCTTACGCTTAGAATACAAGAGAACTTTTTTTTTTCTCCTAGAAATAATCATGATAATAACTTGTACTGTCAATCAGAAATCATGGGGCCTCATACAGGGCAATGTTACGTGACGAAAAAAAAATATTTCAATGCTTGGAATTTTAGAGAGAATTTAAATTTATAATTTTCATTTCATTGATGTGATATGGATTTCAAATCTTTTCAGTGAAGAATGCTTGGTTTTGAGTCCCTTTTTCTGATTAAAATAGAATTATTACATCAGATAATACAGGCATGTTTTAAGATGAAATAGAATCTAAAGTGAAATTTTGTACATTCTAAAAATAGATACTTTTGAAAATTTTTAATTTACTTCCTTTTCTTGCTCAGTTTGTTCTGTTTAAATAAAAAATTTTAAAAAATGCAAAAAATTTTGAAAATTAATCCATTTTCAGCAGAATTATGCCCATTTTACTAATATTTGCATGTGCATTCATATTTTCATGCATGGTTGCACATGCATTTCTACAAAATAAAGATTTTTTTAAAAAAATAATTCCAATTCATTGAAAGGACTATCCTTAGTATTTGTAATGAATTTGTACAAACCTTTTTATTCCTTTTAGTTTTTAAATTTGAGCATTTAATATATGGTTATTATAACACTTTCATTAAAATTTGCTTGCACCGCTGTAAAGTCAAACGATGAATTTCTCAAGTTTACAGCTAATTTATTTTTAAATTTCAGACCAAACTTTTTCACCTGTCACTTTTTTGTGATGAACACTGAGACTCAATTTCAGAAGTTTTAGACACAAAAAATAAATATTTATTTTTATTATTAACCCATTAAAACTGCTTTTCATAACATTTCTGAACAAACTGTCAAAAAATTCTGAATAATGCCCCCTTTTCCATTACACATTTGATCATCACTTTTTTAAATGTAGATTGATTTTCAAATTTTTTTTTTATTTTCTTCATCTCCTCAAGCTCTTGTAAGCTAAACTGAAAAGAAAAGCATTTAAGACCATAAACATTTGAGTGGACTCCCTATAAATTATAGGACAGACACCACCAAATATTTTCCCATAGGCCTCAATGCTAATTTACAAAACTTCAGGTCACTGTCACTCCCATGTTTATTATATCTGGGTCAAATAAGTACCCTGTGGTGAAAGATCAATATTTTTGATAACAAAATTTGCAATCAAAAGTATAGGTTGCCGTTGCATTTTTACTTCAAATTTTCACTTGTTTACAACTCGTAGTATTCCGCACCAAAGGAAAATATCTATTCTCATATGACCCCTCCCTTTCAATTTTCAACCGTCAACCCTGTAATCTCCAAAGTACTACCAATATTCATGTATCTTTTTTATCACCTTTATTTCACTTATTAATGGCAAAACTAATTTTTTCATTTAAAGACCAATCAGATCGCTGGGCTCATTTTACCCTCTGCACAACTTTGGGTGTCCAAAATGTCTGCGCCCATGTTGTAAACAAAGCTGGTGTTTTTCCAGCAAACAATTTGTTACTTTCAACTATGCTGTTGTTTTACAGAAATGACCTTGAAAACAAATACTGCAGTCTTAAATCATAAGACTCCGGAGCATTTCAGATAGGATGAATATTACAGATCCATAATAACCAACCTTAACAATGACTACATTCTTCCATAAATATTGTTTTTGTTATTTACTTTGTACCTTACTAATCTTGATTTACTGTTCTCTGTTTTCTCAACATCATCAACTGGAATAAAATCACCCATGTCACGAGCAAGCTGTCTTTTCTTACGGATCATATGTATCATATTGGCATCTGGTATTTCTCCCTCTGTAAAAGGTAATAAAAGCCTTCTGTCAAAAAAGTTTACTGAAAGGTTTCTGTTATAAGGTTTTCAAAATAAAACATTTACAAGTAAATTGTATAATTAGCGACATTACTAACACGACTGATTTTCTGTTTCAGCTTTTGACGAATTTATTTTATGTAGGGCTAGTGATTTTCCGCGATCACAAAATCGCGGAATCAGCAATCTGAAACAGAATTTGTGTTTTTGAAAAATCTTAAAAAAATTCCAACAGGAGATAGAATTTATTAAATTGTGAACTAGAGTACTATTTCCGTGTGTTATAAACTTCAATTCTTTGTTTATTTAAAATATTTCATCACATAATTTTACATCAATTACATCGAAAGATAAGGGCAATCATTTCCATTGTTGTAACATCAGTACTGACCGACATCTGTCGATCTGGTGTCTTCTAAAACAAAAATAGCTTAAATTTGATATCTTGAATTAGGTTTTCATAATGTTTATTTCAATCTCTGAATATTATATCTACCAATTTTCATAATTTATAGTAAAATTTCACAATGTACAATACATCCTAACTTCTTACAACATACCGCTCGATTGACAGCCAGTTTTTGTTACCAACACAAACACGTATTCACACCTTGATGTTTTTGACAGCGAGCTACGATGGCTGAAGACACATGTATGTAAAAAGAGGAGACTTCCTCCCACTTAAAAAATATATACATCAGCACGGGTTGATAGTTTCCATGGAATCTTTATGAAGATGGTGACATTTAATTTTGCAAGGTCTGTCAGCATAGTATAGATTATGCTAGTGTTGATAGAATAAATTAAAAGACTAAATATTAAATACATGTACTTGTAGATCTACTTTATAAGTTTATTTCAAGTAAAAACACCAAATAAAACATCACAGACTTGTTCTAAGTTACGTGATAAATTCAAGCAAAAATAAATAATTAGAAATTACCTGTACAATTTCCAACAAAACTTGTTACCTACATGTATATGAGTATAGGCCTACAGACTTAAAAATTGTTTATAAAATATTTCAAAATTATAAAAACATACAGTGTTGCATATACATGTATATGTTTTATTTAATTCCCTATTTAAATCTATCATTAAATTGCTGTGTCAGAATATCAATAGTATGATTAAGAGTCTGTATTGTTAAATATTTTTCATCTAAAGTATTTTTTTTAAGTTCTTTTTCTTATAAAAACAGAAAAAAACAGAATTTACCAAAACTGAAAACAGAATTTAAGCAATCTGAAACGGAAAATCACTGGCCCTATTTATGCACTAAGAGTAATTTTTACATTCAGGGTTGCAACAATGCATATCAAGCCCCCGTTGATTTTTTTTTTATTATTTTATAAACTTTCATTCTTTTTTTTCATATTTCAAATTTTCGTTAGTTTTTTTTTCCATGATTCAAGAAAATCAATGACTATTTCAATTATATCTAATATTATTTTTCATCAGCAATTCAGTTACCTGGAAGAGATTCAAAAAGGCTAATGGTAGTTCCTAAACCTTAGACAATTCCATTTTATAATTTTAAATACATTCCCTTTAAGTAATAAGATGCTGTTTTAACCAATCACATACCGTAAGAACCCATGTAATATGCACACTTTTTTTCACTTAAAAATGATATCCATTATCGGTGGTCACACATTACATATGTGTCTATAACCCATTGGTGGCCCTTTTTTCTTCTGGTGAAAAAAATTATGAGTAACTTTAAAATTATAAAAATGGATATAAAAAAATTAAATGTTTTCAGACAGCTTATGTGATGTCATAGATAAACTAGACCAGTTGATCTTTCTGCATGAGGGAGATTAAATTATTACTGAACTGAATTTGAGATCTGATTAAAGACTAATAATATTGACTCACATCGTATGTGGCTTGAAAGCAGAACTCATTTTGCCTCAGTCTACTCAGGCATATACTTGATTGTATATAATTACTAGTTACTAAGTTTAATCTGAGTTGTAGTGTTAATGCATCCATTATAATTGTGTTGTAATACTTTCTTGACTTTCTACTTGTTTCAGATATTTATTTATTCACCTTAATTGTTATCAAGTTCATTAAGACCTGCTTCAATTAATGATTTTATCATGTCGCCATTGAAAGGCAATACACATTAGTCGGCACATCGATCCCAATTTCCAAAAACCACTTGTTTATTTAGGCCATGAATAATTATTAGCTGTCTGATTATCACTTGATACAAGGCAAGCCATTGATAGGAGACGGCAGCACAGATTAAAGTCTATTTCTTGAATGTTTGACAAATGAATTTGTGCATTACTGGTATTAAGTTTTCAATTTGAAAGTATATTTTAGCTCTTGATATAATGTTTTACTTTATAACTTTAAAGTCTGACAACATAAATTATATCTGCATGGTGATAAAGACACATAATTAATATGACAAATGTGATTGATAATGGACAGGTACTTATTAGGAACAGAGTGTATAATATCTGTTGTAATTAAACAAGTGACATGACAGCTTTGAGTATTAATCGTATGGACAGTGAATAATATAAAAGATGTTTATTTACAGAAATCTTTCACTTTAATGTAATTATGGCTTCTTGTATCTCGATTTGAAGCCTTGATTACCAATATAAGCAATTTTTTCAGTGCGCATATTACATAGGGACAATCTTTTTTCAAGATTTTCAGCCTCAAGAAAACAGAAAGTGCACATTACATGAGTGCACAAATTACATGGATTTTTAGCAATGCTTCTGTGTAGATCACTGAATTACAACACGAACTATATTTAGCCAGTTTGCTCTTAAAATCATCAAACAATACACTGTACTTTTGATCATTTTGGACAAGGATCCTCTGCCTTCAACCTCCTCATCACTATCCATAGCTTCAGCATCATCTCCGTTTAAGGTCATGAACTCTTCACGTAGTTTCTAAAAATAAAATATTGACAGTGAACATCTGTATCAGGGGTCAACAACAATGAAAATTTCCACTTGTCCTGCTAGACAAGTAGTATTTAAATCCACCTGTCTGAATGCAAAAATTACTTGTGCAAAAACCAAGTGTAAAATTCAAAAATATCATTCTGCATTTAAACATGAACAATCTTTATTGAAATAATTTTTGTCTATAATAATTTTGAAGCACCAGTGCCAATATTTATTTTATTTATCGACTTTTAAATGGATATACAATAAAATTACATAGAGACTCTTTTACCCGAATCTTTTCATCTCTGTCTTCTCGAGTTTCTTCCTTTTTAACTGGTATTGGTTTGTCTGGTACGGCAGCTGGTTCATCATCTATCTTTTTCTGAGACTCTTTCTTTAACTGTTTAGCAATTCTTTTGCTGTGACTGGACTTTTTCACTTTGAACATTTCACCTGTGTTGCAAGAATACTGCATATGACTAAATCATTGCATCAATTAGGCACACAATCATATCACATGTAGGCTTTTCATCCATTTATGGACTTTTAAAATTCGATGAGTTTTACATTAATTAATTGATTTATTGTGGAAAATAAAATTTACTCACTGGTATACTCGAGCTCAATTTCTATAAATTGTATCATTTTGACTACATACTCATTTGTGAAACTTCTATCTGTAAGTTTCTGATTAGACAACAATTATCATTTTTTTCATTCTCATTAAAATATTGGACCAACTTTATGATATTGATTACTCTCGTAAAACAATACCATGAATATGCAGCGCTCTACAATGCGACCAAATCACTCGCAAATGCGACCATTTTTTGGAATTTGGCGAGTGTTTATCCTCATTCAGTCGCCACATCGCGACCAGTTTTTCCCCGATCTGGAAATCAAAAGTTTGTCCGTTTTCACAGTGAAATTACATTATCGAAATCATGGTCTGTTATGAGCTTTACAACAACCAATTTGGTTATTTAGTTTCGATAAACTAGTGCATCTAACTCACGTGGATTACTGTATAAAAACACGTTGTATTGCTCTCATGTTTTCGACTTGAAATTTTCCAAACAGCACACGATGACATTTTCTTTTCTCGGTCGATTTCAACAGAAGCATCATTAGACGCTGCTAAGTTTAAACGATCTTGGTTAAAGGAATACTGGAACAGAGTTATGGCTAGTGTTCGACAAGGCCGAACTTTCTGTCCCGATTTCGATTTCAATTTAAGCGGTTTTTAAGTGGTAAAATCAGGGCAGAAAGTTCGGCCTAGTGTTCGACGAGGAGGGCAGGCAGACCACAGCCTAATTCCTTTGGGGATTCTATCTTGGCCGTTTTATCGTAGGGCAACACAATAAAACGGCCGTGACAGAATCCCCAAAGGGATTAACCACAGTCGGAACTGGAAATTTTATCTGTAAATTAAAATCGAGTCAAACACCCGGTTGTCGCACAAACACCTATAAATTAAAGAACTTTATAGGTGTTTGTCTGACGATCAGGTCACGGGTGTTGGACTCTACATTTTAACTTACAGACAAAATTTACAATTCTTGTGAGCAGTCTCTGTTTGGAAATTCTGTCGAAAAGAAACTGGCGCTAACATTTTAAAAACAAAGTTTAAGGTTGCCTCAATATTAGAGTAACAAATTTGAAAAATATAGGCATATAAACACTCCTGGATTGATAACAAAATGCACAAAAGGTCAACATGCAGTTAATAACCTTGTTTTAAATGGATAGAAACAATAAAATTACATCAACTTAGAAAACTAATATTTTATTTCATTTCTGTATTTTCATCCAGTGTATTTTTTTAAGAACACACATATATATTATATATTGTTGTCTTTCACTTGATAAAGGCCAAATGACTGAAAATTTGTGAAATTTGAGTGTTTTTCTGTTTTTTTCGCATATATATATATATATATATATATATATATATATATATATATATATATATATATATATATATATATATATATATATATATTGGCGAGTAAAAGTTCCTGGCTGGCTAGTAAAATTTCTGGTTCAATGGCCAAATGAAGAGTGAATTTTTTTAGTGTTGTAGAGCCCTGATATGACACTCAAATGTTCTGGGTTTTTTTCTTTTGTTTTGTCAATTTGGTACTTCTCAATTTTTCTTCAAAAGATCTTAGTTGAAGTTGAGTATTAAGTAAATATTACGGAGGGTAAACAACAATGACAAAATGGAGGATGTTAAACTTCTGCATTACACTACAAAAGGCAAGTATGTCAAAAACATGATGAATAAGGAGGGAGCTTGGACAGAAACATGATGTCTTGGCACCCAGGATATCTCTCTATCCATATGATAAATAGGTCAGAATAGGTGTTACCATTTTATTTGAATAGATATATGGTAATGTTTTTTACACTTTACATTGGTTAGCTTCAGACAATAGTTAGGTACTAGAGTAAGATAGTTAGTTATCATGGATGGAGGGGGAGAGAGATTGGATTGCCTATGAAAAAAGTCATTTTTGAACGACCTAAGAGGGTATCCCCTACCCTCCCTTTTGGATCCACACATATAATATAACCTGTATTCACATTCTACGACTTTATGACTACAGTGGCAGTGACAGTGAGTGATTTTACAAATCCTGGATATGCAACCTCTGTTTTCGTGAACTATATTGGGTCTTTGGACTATCGGACCTTCGAACTATTGAGCCTCTGGACTATCAAATCTTGGAACTAAAGGACCTTCAGAAGGGTAAATAACAGTGAATAAAATAAATAACTGTACATGTACAATGCTGTCGGCCTATTTTGTGCACCTAAGCTCTAATTGTTGTATCAATAAATATCAATATTTGAAAATCAAATTGTTATTTTAGCAATATGGCATTTTAAATTGATTGCTGAGAATTTTGCCATGCTTGGTAAATAACAAATATGCAGTTCATTTAACATAAAAAAAAACAAAACAAAAACATGATAAAAATAATTTTGGCTTAATTCTTAAATTTTTTTAATATGTCATAATTCTAAATACTATTTTGGAATGAACTTTAGTGCCTTTTGATGACTCCAGCAGTATCTGAAATCCTGCACAGCAGCAGTCGCTCTCTTAAATCACATCCATTCTATATAAAAATTCATTGGTGACCATCTAAATTGCACCACAGTAAGGAAGAAATACATGTTAGGCTAACTGGAATCAAATATATAATGTTCATAATGTAAAAGCCATGACTGTTAGGTTTTACATATCACTGGTGTACATTGTGAATTGAGCATAAAGTAGAGCGCAGAATTAGACGACGCACTGAATAGATGACATCACTATAAATGAAGTGGGACTGGACTAAAATAAATATAGATACTGGTTTGATACCAGTAACCGGCTAGGACCAGTAGCTGGTTATTTTATAAATCCAGCTATTTACTTAATTTAGACACAAATTTTGATTTTTTGTTTAGATAATTCTCAAGATAATGAACAATTTTTCTCGAACAGAAGAAAAAAAATATTGTCGAGGTACATACTAAAGACAAAATAATACCCTAGCCGGTTACTGGTCCCTGACAAGTATAGAACACGATTTTGTGAGATGTTCTTTTTCTTAGATCAATAGGCCTAATGAGATGATGAACAATTTTTCTCAAACAGAAGAAAAAAAATATTGTCGTAGTAGATCTACATAATAAAGAGAAGTCACGCCATTGCTGGTCCTAACCGGCTACTCAGTACTGGTTCCCAACAAGTAATGATTTTTATCAATTTTTCGAGGTTCATTATCAATCGCAGTTTATCATACCCTCTTCATGTTCGTCGCCAAAACTCAACACTAAGGCAGAGGCAGACGTCTCTTTATCCTTCTTCTTTTTCTTCACTTTTTTAGGAAGGACAATGCTTTGTTCCTGCTGTATTTTTTCCTCCTCTATCGCCTCTTCCAACTTCTCCCCATTTTGATCTTCATCTGACTCACTGTCTACATGGACTTTACGTCGAAAATTTCTTTTGGGTTTCTTGAAACTCGTCGCCATTATAAAATAGACGGTGTTGAAACGTTTCGAACCCAAACACTTTACGGACTGAAATGTTTCGTTACTGTACTGTTCGATCCGGAATGTCTAAATAAATAGCTAAATGATGGGGGCCGATTCCGACTCTTGTATACTTTCAATTTTAGGACTAAACGTTTATCTTATAAACACCCTAAAATACTGACTGCAGCTATAAAAACTGTCATTGTCATTGTCACAGTGACACTACTGTAACTCTAGTCTCTACTAGGCTTTATAACGTTTGTCAAACGTTTTCAGTTTATCCTCATGTCATACGATATTTATATTCCATAACTTCATAACACCAGGTAAACGATTAACTGTCTACATGACTTTATGGAACATTGTAAGTAAAAAGGTCTACGACTAGTATTTCGAAAAATAAATCGCAGACCAAAACAAATTTCGGATCGAAACGTTCCGCACGTTTTCGGATTTGAATCAGTGTTTCCGGACAAGCCCGCTCCGGTTCCGAATGCTGTGAACGGAATATAACGGCTAAATTTATATTCGGGGAACCAACAAACATTCACCAGAAATTGTTTTGACAAATTTTACATTAGATTATTCATGAGGGCTCGTCTTTATAGCTCAACGATTTACATAATTCATGTTATTTTAGATATCAAAATAAAGCAGTGCTACCTCAGGTAATAAGAACAACAAACACCTGTGCATGACAAACTTAACTCTTGCCTTGTTTATCATGTTTCTGACGTTATATAATGCATTGTCAGTTTAATGCTGGCCTAATGTTGTACTGATTTCCCGCGTTTTATATCTTAGCTTATACTACGTTAATACTGTGATTCTTGGACATTGTGTTGAACTGTAGCTTCCAAATATTTACCCCTGCTGCTATTTTGAAGAACATGTACTTGTATACAGAGACATGGTCTATATTATGTATATAACACAAACCTCTGTTGTATATGTAATAGACAATGAAAAAAAATATGTTTTAATAATAAAAAAAAAACGTGCCGAACCACAGAATCGATCTCTGGGCTGAAAGGCGAGCGCCTGTCGAGTTGAGCCACTGAAGGTTCTGTTCAGACAGCTTCTTAATTTTAATCAAGTTGTATAGTGAAATACATTGTGAATTACATTTTTATTCTATCTATATTTATTATTATATTCTATATCTAAAGAAGTAAATTAGGCAGTTACCTGAGTCTACCGTGTGCCCCTTACTTAGGGTAGGTTGATCAGTGATTATTATTTGGTATTTATTATTTTTGTTAATGATGATATATAAATTCATATCTTGTTGTGTAATCATCATTTTTATAAAGGTTGCAATAATTTGATTGATTTGATATATTACTAATCAAATATAAATGTGACGTAACGCTTTATTTCATAATGGTTCATTAATTGATCAAATGTAATTTTCAGTGTTTCATGTTATACTTTTTATACTTTTATATGTATATTGACACAAGCCCTACTTGTTGTAGGACCGTTGTCAATCATATCTACGTGGCAATAAATGGATACTAAAGAATGTAGTGCGTTTACTTGTTAGATATATGTTTTTTATTTGATTTTTGCCGATGATAGTCTGCATGGTCTCTTTTTTGTTTTGAGAATTGTTTGTAACCAGGCCTATTGCAGGCCTACATACTTGATTTACATCAGACACCGGTTTACTATTTATTGGGGATTTTATGATATCATAAATTAATTCTTGATATCTTAAAGTTGATTTTAAGATATCAATAATCCATTTTGTTATATCATATCTTAAAATGCTTAATAAATAGTAAAAGGGTGCCCCATAGATTTAAACGTATAATAATGTATCACCAGGCCTAATGCAACGTGTGATAGTCGACGAAATAGCTCGAAAGAGCTAATGTTGTCTGTTATTTATTATAACGACGCTGTTTATCATCCCATGTGAAAGTATAGACGTGAACATTAAGAATGTGCATTGGCGTAACTGACTTTTAAAATAGTTGGTCAAATGAGCATTCGAAAGGCATAATAATTTCTTTAAATTTTAATTAATTTAACAGGAACTCAAAGTTACTTCAGATATATTTCAAAACCACTGATATATGCCAATGCCTCAGAAATGAGTGCAAAATAATACCAGTTTTACATCCTCTTACTGGAGTAGATAGGCCTAGAATCTCTTGCTTTGCTTTAGGGAGCTCTGTTGCCAAACTGTTGGAACACCCAATGTTTAACATTGGACATTCATTGAATGTCTGTTTATTTATGTCACATGCCAACCACTGTATAGGATTTTGATCTATATTCCTCCTAGAACATAGCAAGATCAATATCATTGGTGGACTTATAGGGGGAATCTGAGGTTGAAACACCCTTGTCACCTGGGTGAAAAGAGCTAACGAAAAAGTGTTGAAATTCTCTTTACTAATGTGGAATAAATTTAGTCAAATGAGGCTTGAAAAAGTCAGGTATGTTGAAGTCCTATTTTCGGGAAGATATAATATGACATCCCAAAACTTGTAAAATTTTAAACTTTACCTACTGATATACTAATAAGAAATGCCTCAGTTGTCGTTCTTGCCATATGTACCTGTTACAAATAAGAGTTGTCGCTCTTTATTCATGCAATGGTGGATTTTCTATCAATTTGATAGATTTTTCATACGACAATTAGATAATCGTTGTATTTTCACCATATATAGATTTCTGATTATATGTTGTTTTTTTTCTCGGCAGGTGCAGCCGGTCGGCAAGGATGTTTACTTCTCTTAGATTCCTGATCCCACCTCTGGGTCCGTATTTGTCGAATGTTGTATATGATAACCTGAACAACCTCCTGACGGATAGGGAGCAACCGTTCGATTTTTAGAGGGGGTGCAAGGATAATTTTTTTTATCCTGGATTTCTTTTTCCTAACTTTTTATTTTTTTTACTCAATCCTGTCCTGGATCTTTGTTTAGTTAGGCTATCCAATCTGACGAAGTTACCAATGACTGCATAAAACTGCATAAAACTGCTTAAAACTATGCACACACACACACACACACACATGACACTGACTCCTGACAACAGTAATATGTTAAAATGTGCGATTTGCAAGGAAATACAGAAAATTACAGTACAAACGCTCAGAGCAGTAATCGCCAACTTCAGAAGAATAACGTTGATCATTGAGCAGAGAAGATGTCATTTGGAGCATATTCTATAAAAGTACTTTTATATTTATATCTTTGCAACAGTGACAGTAAATTCTACAAATTCCATAGCATAAAAACATTAAAATAGGAATATATTTTTTCTGAAAACTTCACTGGGATGTGTAAAGAAATATAGATTTGTGAAAATTTGAAAGTGTGACATGTATTGTGGGACACCCTATATATATATATATAATCTTCGATATTCCAGGAAGACTGGCTTACACTTTCTTGATATCAAAATAAACAAATACATTTTCATCCCAGCCACCCAGCAGCAGGTGTTTAAAAAAGACACAACTTTACACCTAAGTCAGAAATTTGACATCGTTATCATAAATTCTCTGATCACAAAATTAACCAAATTAAGAATTCCCTTTCACTAGAAATATCCATCCCGATAGGTTAAATATAAATTGGAAATAGATGAACTTAAAACACTGTCTTTTAAACATCAAAGACATTGCTTTCAGCAGTTCGCCATCTGTTTAGTACCGGAAATAGACGTCGCAAACATTGATCTTGTCAAGTGGGACAAACTCCATTAGGATTCTTGTGAACCGTTCATTATTGTACCGCATTCCTTCGTGTTTATTCGGAAATTATATAAATCCAGTCATGTGTGATAAAGGAACAAACGGAATTAAACGAGTGTATCCCATTATGCGTGATTGATGAACTCAATTATAGAGAAAACCGATAATTCTAAATGCAAACAACCTGGAAATTGGTTTCGATTTTAAATTTTTTTCAAATTATGAACTAGTTCATTCTTTGGTGTTTTGCTGTGACTTTGATAATAGTTTCTAGCAATAGTTTCTAAGTAAATACGGGAAACTAATTGTATTAATCCACGCACAATTACTTCAGTCATACCGTAATTAAAAGTGTTACTTCTAGTTACCCCAGCGTGGAGAATGTCTATCGGTGTCAAATTCTAAAGGTAACCTTTACTGTGTTGGAGAGAAATGCAACATCTAGAATATGTTTAAACGCTATTCAATCTTTGTAGAAGGAAAATAAAGTCTGACCGATTTCTACTGGCACCATAATAAAATATGAAACAGTTTATCAATTTGCAATTTTGGTAAATTGAAGATTAGGACGCGGCTACATATATTTAATTTCTGACAAAATATTTACAGGTTTGTGAAACGTATATGTAGCTCTTTGAGCAACAGATGATTATTGTAATTGAAAATTTAATAATTTGAGCAAAATTACATATTGTCCAGACCCCTTACCGCATTAAGATAATTTTAAATAAAATATCAACAAATGCAAATTAATACCCAAACAATTTTAACATTTTGTTAGAAAATACATGTATATAAAATGTGAGACTGATTTTGATAAAAAAATATATAATCTTATGCTGATAAAGCTTTAGTTATCCTTTTCCCTTTCTAGTCCGTATCAAATTGTTTTCTTAGAAAAGGTATACATGTATTTCATTCATGTTAAAACCAAATAAACAACATATAAGTTATAAGAACAGGATAATAATAGCAATTTGCTTCTAGATATTATGAAGCTTACATTAAGGAAAAAAATCATTTTTAATTACAATAATCATCTGTTGCTCAAAGAGCTACATATACCTTTCACAAACCTGTAAATATTTTGTCAGAAATTATCGTACATTTGACTCATGCCAATCTCGTAGAAATGATTTATTACGACACAGATATGAAATTTAACATAAAAATATCAATGCTTACATGCTTCTAGATTTATGTTGTATAAGGTTTATATTATTTTTACCTAAGATAGCTATATGATGATCAAATAGCTATCCTACCCATTACCTACCCGTAAATTTCTTTGTCAGAACTTATCATATAAATTTGAGTCATTTCACACCGGTGAACAATGCTTAATCATTCTACAGACATAAAAATCAATATACACTTGCAAAGCTCACAAAAAATGTCATGCTTTCTTGTTCGACTCTGACACTCATTACCCGGCGACATCTAAGATTTGTCCTTACTTTAACAATATAAAATTCATGTACTTAAAGTTTTATTGTACAGTTCATCTCTATTACCAGTTCTTAATGTTTATTAAATTCCTTGTGCATAATTAACCTTTTGGTTTGAATGAGTTAAAACGCCTCTTGATTATTTGTTTGTCTGATTAAATGGTGTTTAACGCCATCTTAACAAGCTTTGTGTTATATGGTGCCAACCAGGTTTTAATGGTAGACTGCAATGTATCTGGGCAGCGACCACCGACCATCGAAAAGTCAGTTTGTTTAGTTGTGATACTTGCCACTAAAACTGATCTCTTGTAAAGTAATGAATTGCACGAGCTATTAAAAGTCTTTCAGTGTTAAGCATAGAAAGTTTCTAACGTGCAATATATATTAAATATGTTTCTGATGTAACTAGCAACATATTATATTATGGAAATTGTTTACCTTTTTAAAGCGATCAATCGTTTTTGTAGTAGCAACTTAAAATTCGACCCAAGGAATATCGAATGAAAATTGATGTAGGTATAGATGTGTCGACGAACTAAAGTAATTAGGTGTGATAGGAAAGGGCTGGAATTCATAAAATATCATCTATAACGCCATTTTAGATTTTTTTTATAATATCCAGATTAAAAATCACAGCTTAACTCAATAGGAAAACTGGGGATGAAATTCAGAATAAAAGCATCTATTTGAATGAATTTTACTACCAAAAGAATAAATGCAACAATCTGAATGAATTTTACTATTAAATTTCCGCTGTAGTGTTCGTAACATTTATTGGATGACCCATTTATTGTTACATATTTCATATTCCCATGCAATTTATTTTCTGAACTGGGTCGATATCATTTCTAGAGATAAATATATGATAGTTTATGATAGTCGTAAAAGTGTCTGATGAAATGTTCTTCAAGTTTATACGTTGTTGGTGTTTCACACGAGGAAGATATATACTAATTTAAAGTTCCCTGCAGTTGTGTCAGCTAGTAAAACACCATGAAAACTGTGTGCATTATTCCATTGTCCGATTTCTCTGTCAATGTGCTATGACCAAGTTCAACGATCTCACATGTACCCACGCTGTCCAGATAACAGTGGCCATTTGAACTCCATATCCAATTGTGTAATACATTTGTCAACAAAAAAATTGCAGATTAGTTTAATTTTATGTCCATGCAAATTGAAAGGTTGTTACAGGACGTAATAATTTGGGTATTATCAAGTAAGGTCACACACTGGTCATTACAGGTCGTATGCCCTATTTTGACCATAACTAACGCACTTTTGGAAGATTAGGTTTGCTACCTGAAGCAAGGTACGGGTGATAAAATAGTATTTTAAATGTCAGTGATCTTAATAATCGGCATGAAAATAAAAGAAGAATTAATTACATTGTGTGAACGCAAGAGATGAAGCGCGTCTCTGAACAAATGTACGATATCAGAACACGTGTTTTAAAACCAGTAGTGCAAGTGAATGACCATCCTAATAGCAGTTATATGCTTATATATATATATATATATATATATATATATATATATATATATATATATATATATATATATATCGTTGGTATGAATGACCGATTAGATTGGGTAAGCAGGGTAGAAAGGTTTGATCACAGCCGTGCTATGCACAGCTAGAAACATATGGTTTGAATAAAAAAAATAATGTATGATTAGGGATATCTCTTTTCAATACTTGGCCCAGTTCTTTAATAAAATGATTTAAATGTGTATTGTGTTGGAACTGACTATGTCGTAGAAACGTTCTGGGTGAAAAGATGATGGACCCATAACATTACATATGTGTATATCAATTCTAACCTCGTATTTCGGTACCAGCTGATTAATTTATACTGAAGTAATGTTTCCAGTGGATAGCAGTGTTTAAATTCTGAAGTCTTCAAAAACGAAGATAGTCATCTTTTTACCGTGGTTACTTTAAGACAAATTAAGTGATACACTTAGTTGGTTTTTTTTGTTGGCCCTGTATGATATCACTTTTTGTTTGGAACTCTACATCTATTTTCATTTGACACTTCTCATTTTCGCAAAAGTTAGTCAAGCTTCTTGACGTCACAATGTATTTTCAATGTTTGTCCGAGGTAAAACCGAGGTGTCGACTATTGTGACATCATCAAAGTTTAAAATTGTTCGCGCGTAAATGGAAAGGTCAAATCAGACTGAACTGATGAAGTCTTTGACAGAAATGATCCTATTGAAAATTTGCTGTGGCCTCTATTTTGTTTTTCAAAACTATAACTTTGGTATTGTGTGCATAATATTTGTTAAGATATATACAAATATATATTTTACATATGAAATGTATACGAAAGTATGGAAGGGACATGTGGAAAAAAATATTTTATCTCGTGCGCACGACTTAATACTATTTTTCTTCAAAAATTATGTCGTACACACGACTTAATATTTTTTTCTCTCATTTGTTATGTCGTGCGCACGACTTAATGTTTTTTCTCTCATTTGTTATGTTTTTGAGGGAAAAAATAAATTAAGTCGTGCACACGAGATAATTTTGTTACATGTCCCTTCCATACTTATGACAATCGTATAAGGGAAATACATGTATGTCTCCATTGCAACGTATTGCTACTGTACACCTAGTTCGTGTATCAAATTTGAAGAGTAGCTTTAACCATGTGGTATATCTTGTTGTCATAAGTCTAACTTTAATCATTGTAGCGTACGTCTATTACTATTCAGATGTGTACAATGACCTAATCATTTACTCATATAAAACCCATAGATATTAGAAACACATGACCTTTAAGTTGATCTGTCTGTGATTGTACTGTTAAAAGTTCAATATCATTGATAGCGCCATTACATTTGACTACCAGTTTTATGTATGATACCAATGATTTATGATTTACAATTATAAAACTGTAATGATAAAACATGAAGTTTGTAATGATACTACTACTACTACGACTAAATTACTAACACTACTAACTGCTACTATCACTACTACTACTACTACTGATGATGATGATGATGATGATGATATTTTTATTTGACTTTTTTTTTATTGTGGAATAAAAATAAATTAATTTTTCATAACCTGTTCCTTATATTGTAGTCATTTATTAACAGGTAGGGTTCGTATGTATTCATTACAAATACAATGTATTAACTTTGGTACAGGCGTCAAATATCCAACAGAAATGTCTCCGGCCTCATTGTTTCAAAATTGCCCAGGTGAGCCCAGTTTGCCTCGTCTCTACATGTTTACGATTCGATATCACATGCAAAATAGCTTTCAATTATTTTTATCGTTCACACCATGGAACAGGTAACAAAACTGCATGAGGTAGCCATATTGGCTACTACATGA
>BROG01000628.1:47500-137500 GCA_030159075.1 Atrina japonica
GATTTGATTTGATTTGAGTTTTTTACGCCATACTCAACAATCTTTCAGTCATATGATGGCGTCCAGTTTATATTGGTGGGGGAAACCCCGGTTACCCGGGTAAAGACCACCGACCTTCCGCAAGTAAACTGACAAACTGCGATATTGTGTCAGCTTCTACTAATATTGGACCATGCATGGTAAAAGTCCTCCGAATTTATTTCCTACAGGTCAAATGCATGTTACGATTATGTCAGAGAACTGCCGTGCCATATTGCAATACAGTATTTATCCCATATCTAAACCATGTTTAAGGGTTTAAGCACGATAAATGTACGCAAGTTTGTGTTTTGAATTTTATGTTATATTGTATTTAATTCATTTAATTGCATTGAGTTAATTTGACAATTTGAAAATATAGCACCATACAGTAGTATGAATTAAATTATCGAATTTATTCTTATAAAGTAAATATGTTGTTCCCTGATTAATAGAAATCTAGAAAGAGGCTATCGCAGTGCAGAATGAATTATCTCCCTTTACCCGCTCTAGTCATTTTCTCCAATGCTTCCGCTCTTTGTCACAACCATACATGCATGCACAGACAAATACAAACATGCATACACACATGCAAACATGCACACATACGCAAGGACATGTACTCACAATTATGCAATCCAATCTCTTTCTATCTCTATATCTCTTTCTCTCTCTCTCTCTCTCACACAAACACGCACACTTAAACTTTTTTACGATGGGTTTCATTTTAATTGATGTATAGCTCTAGGTCGGAGACATTCCAATGTAACTATATTTTCTAAGTAGTTAAAGTAATCTGTTAATAAAATTTCTTGCGACTGGAGGTCTTGTGTGTTTATCATCTGTTATCATCAATTAGCTTTTTGTCTTGAGGAAGAGAGGGATACGAGTGTTGTTCTGTTGAATTCAAAATAAATTTTTACTTGCGTTTTTCGATGTGATACCTAAGATGAAAACCTGTATCAATTTTTGCTGACATAAGGAATAATGTAGATTATCGAAATACCACAACGTGTAAAGGTAATAACAGCTAGGTGTCGACTTGTAGGCTTTAAATAAAATAATAAAATCATATAAATTACAAATTATATCACCATATACACATCATTTACACGAATATCTCACGAGTTTTGTTGTTTGAAGATATTTTATCCCTCGTGTATCTATAATATCCTATTCCTAAACATCAATTACACAGTATGCTCACTGTCCTTGTAGGCTAAACTACACTCTGCTTGGCTATATCAATCTCCAGTCCAGGGCGAGCATTCAGCTCACCTGGACAAATTATACGTGTAGCTATTGACATTATCTCGCATCCGTCATTCATCATTTACTGCTAGAAAACTTTTCTAAGTCTTCTCTGAATATGATCTCTACTTTCAAATCTGTGTAGATTGTGTTGATCACACAAAAACACTTCTACCATGGCTGAAAAATAACATATAACCCATGTCTCAACAATTAAAATATAAAAATATTAATTCAAAATGATCGGTCAACAATTATTCAATTGTTTCATTGGAATATTATCTAAATGAAAATGGTAGTTGTTACAATTTTGTAAGGTGTATTTTTCCATATATATTTTCTGTTTGGTACTATTATCTTGGAAACTATAAAATATAGATTGAGAGAGGTAGAAATTGTGTAAATGTGCTCTCATATTGTCAAGGATGACTTAAGTATTCTAAACCATCAAAATTTGACGTAAGGGTGTTTAATTGTGTTCTTGTGTTTTATAAGTTGATTGCTCTAAGCTGACATTGTTTTACTATTAGGGGATGAGCAGAACATATTGAATGAACGATTCCGAATTGTGGCTAAACGTCTAAATGTTTGACCATCAGGTGGATGGAAAACAATTTCCTTCTGGTGTAGAAATGTTGTCATTCCGTGCAAGATTTGAATTAAGATATCTAAGAGTAAATGTCAGGATTAGGAAACCACTTCTCTAAATCCAGCAACTGTTTGTTGTTCGTTTATGGTTCCGTCATTATGGTATCATCTATCTGAAAAACAAAATTCAGCTGATAAATATTTATACAAAGGCTATGAATTCGAGAGATACCGTATGAAATATATCAATGGTCCCATCTATTGCTTTACACCAGTCAAGGTGTGCATGAAGTAAGATGCGGTAATTATCAA
Organism: Atrina japonica; assembly: GCA_030159075.1. Taxonomy (NCBI): domain Eukaryota; kingdom Metazoa; phylum Mollusca; class Bivalvia; order Pterioida; family Pinnidae; genus Atrina; species Atrina japonica. Next base: position 49,670 of record BROG01000628.1, read on the forward strand.
AACACATCTTAGATATATATTCTATAAGTCAAAGTGATGTAAATAAAAGACATTTAGATTTACTAAACGGATAATAACCAAGCCTTAAGTAGCTATTGAATTACCTGGTATTATCTGTATTATTATTGCTTCCAGAAAATGTGCAGCGATTTCACACAATATTGAGAAATTTGTGAATTTAAAGTAACAGCTTGCAGATCGACAAAAACTTTATCTGTGTTGAAGGTCTGACTATGGTCAAGTTATTAAAATTCTAAGCTGATAGCCAACAGCCATTTCGCATTTGCAATATGCCCCCATTTATATATAACAGATATAATTTTGAATGAAGCGTCACTAAAATATTTCATTTAGGATTTAGTTATCAAACTAGTGCCCTGATATAAGAACCTATGTCTCTTCGTCACAGCTGTCAAGCGTTTAGAGACCAGGGAAACTGATAGTGTATACAACGAACACTTAAAATAAACTGATAAAATAAGCATAAAAATAACGAGACTTGTGAACTGTGATTTGATAATTGATAACATCAAACAAAAACCCGGATGTAATTTATATTTTCAATAACAGTACAATAGTAAATATGCAACAGTCCACACATCCATAAAAATTGATATGATTTAATATATTATTGTTAAACTGATATTATTATTGTCGTGCTAATATAATTTTCTTTGATGTTGTATGTGCACATGGGTTTATTTGTGTATTAATTGTTTTTAGCTCACCTAATCCGAAGGCTCAAGTGAGACATTGTGATCACTCCCTGTCCGTCGTCCGTAAACTTTTTCATATTTTTGGCGCTTCCTCTCTAAAACTGTCTTGCTAAGGTAGATCGACCCAGGCGTGGATCCAGGGTGGGACAAAATAGGTCCCAGAAGTTGACTCTCTTTAAAAATTTTCTTCTCCAGAACCGCTCGATGAATTGGAAAACGGATTGTTTCTGAATAATCTATCTGGATGTATGATTCAAGTTTGTATTGTTCATAGATATTGGAATGTTAATTTTTGACGCGTTTTAAGTCTTTTCAGACTTTATAATTTTTCAATCATTTTTGCATGATTTCATCAGTTATCTCCCCTTGTATTCACTTTGCTGCATTCATTTAATGTGTTTTACTTATAATAAGGTGAAGTATTGTGCAAGAATTTTTCAGAAATCTAATTTTAGAATTGTTTTAAGACTGCCTAAAAAGAGGGGGTGCATTTTTCAGATCCTCACCTTTTGATTCAAAACCACTCAAGAGATTTTGACGAAATTATACCGGAAGCAAGTACTCTAGGTCTAAGTTTGTAGTTTTCAACCAGATAGGTTCAGTGGTGGATCCAGGGTCAGGCAAAATATGTCCCAGAAAGTACCCCTCTTTAAAAATCTTCTTCTCCAGAACTGCTGCATGAATTGAAAAGCGGATGGTTTCTGAATGATCTACATGGATGTATGATTCAAGTTTGTATTTTTCATAGAAATCAAAATATGAATATTGAAGGTCTTTTCAGACTTTGTCATTTCATTCATTTTTGCATGATTTCCTCAAATGACTTCCATTGTATTCACTTTGATGAATTTTGCCGAAATGTAGTTTTTAGAATTTTTTTACGAATTACTTAAAGGGGCATCAGCCGTGATTTTCCCAACAATTTTATTTCATTCTTGTTTTACTTTTCATTAAATATATGGGAATTAAGGAATGTTTGTGCCTGTGTATATATCTTTTTTGTTATTGTATATCAATCTTATGCCTGTATATATCTCTTTTTTGTTATTGTATATCAATCTAAGTTGTAAAAAGGGAAATTCTACATTGAAAAAAAATACAGTTAATACCCGTTTGAAAGAATGTGAAATGTCGAGCTGCCTTTTCGTTGACGGCTGTTGAGACGCCTGTACCAATTGTGACGAGCATTCGTTCCTCACCTATTTCATTTGGATTTGACTGTGGACTCACGGCGGGTGTGACCGGCCAACAGGGGATACTTACACCTCCAAGGCACCTGATCCCACCTCTTCGTTTTGAGATTTGTTAATATTTTGATAATATTTTTTTGACATGGTCAGCTTGTTCTTGGAAGCCGCTGAAGGGATAGCTTGGTCTTTCCAAATTTGTAGATGGTTAGCATGTGAGCGTATTAGGCCCACTTGGGCCTCTTGTTCATATATATTATCACGTCGTTGTGTAATTCACTTATACATGCATCATACTCTTAAAACTAACTAAAATATTCTTTTATGTACCTGTTTCATTAGGATATTCATTAATTAATCCTTTTAATATACCCGTGCTTGGGGGTTATGTTTCAAAGATAATTGCTTTCAGAGAGAAAGCCGATAGTAATCTGAACAAATTATTTGTAACACTTTAATGTTAAGTAAGAGAGTCATTTGATATACATTTTATTTACTTTTAAGATGTGAGATAAGTAAATCCTAATTGTGGGAAATCTAAACTAGAAAGCAAAATTATAAAAATAAAAACTTAAGTAAGGAAGAATTTAAAAATAAAATTGCAACTCTTTGAAAAAAAATATATTAAAGTGTTCGAGAATCGCCGATAGTAAATTTTCACATATATTTCCAATGTGTGAGGTTTCTCTGTAATTTACATTTTCACGGGAGATGGGAAACCAGGAGAAGTTTTATAGCATCGTTAGATCCCCATACCTGAACTACATGAAAGAACAATCACATCGTAAACTACAGTATCAGGATTCATACTGGGACCGCGGTTTATCCAAGAAATTAATCTGATTCTCTAGAAATGTCAGCTTTATAAAATCAATTTCTTTTGTATATGATAGTACCTCGTTAACTACTTGTGCGCATAAATGTTATCTACCCTGTGAGGTGAGACTGTAATATATCAAAAACGAGATTCTTTATGTTAAGTGTGATTTTTATTTGTCAGTGTAACGATAATGGTACACAAAATAGAAATTTAAACGAACCAGTTGTTATTACTTTTTTCTTAATGCCATAAATAATTTATTTGAATTTCGATGAAAATGGGAATGAAATAAAAAAAATTAATAAATGATATGGTATTATAAAACCACCACACAAATATTATGCAGGTATTTTTAATGGTGAAAAACATTAAAGATGAGTCATCTGACCAGTTTAAATCCTTTTTAATTTTATTCTATTCAGTGGGATTTTGCGGAAAATATCCGTCTGACAGCAGGTAAATTATGTTCATCAAATGGTAATCTAAAAACCGATCAGGCGCCCATAAAATATTGCAATATGTATATAAAAGCGTAAATTGAAGAAAAGATATAAAATAAATGTTGTGTAAAAATAAATTCAATCTTTACTTCTTTCGTTACAATTTGATAGTGATAAAACAACAACTCATCCATGAAAATGCTCCAAAGATATCATGTTTCTTTGTCCTGTTTTCATTCATCATTTTACTAAAACGCTTCTACTCAATTTTCATTTTTTATCTTTTTAAAGTTAATTGGACTTTTATGGTGTAAATGGACAAATAGATCGCCTACTTTAATTACACCTCATTCACTGTGACTGCATTTTGTATCAGACAAATATCTACCTGCTATAGCCATCTATCCAATATTAACCCTATTTTACACAACATCGTCTTTATATATATATATATATATATATATATATATATATATATATATATATATATATATATATATATATATATATATATATATATATATATATATATATATACTATAACATGTTTGCTGAATTATCCATCTCTACATACGCCCCATTTATATACAACAGTTTTTATCAGGTTTCGTAGACATTCTCACTATATACTTTGGTTTATTTCACCTCTCTGTTCATCGTGTATAAATAAAAATTCAACTAATTTCGATTTGTTTGTAAGCGTTGCTTATGGCTTATTTCATATAATTTTTTTGGATAGTATCTGGTATCTGCATTTCATTTTCTCATAATTTACAGAAAATGACAATAGTATTTATAAGCATTAAAGTAGTATGTTTACACTTGCACAATGTTCATGATCAGATACCAAACAGAGTGCCATCTATCCATAATTATTTGCTTTGGAAAATACAAAATATTTCGTTATGAATTATTATATTGCGGTTTAGAATGCTTTGTGAAGTTTTATTTTTCCTGTAGCATTTTTATTTGGTAATTTGTTTTTATCTAAGTATGATGTACATTTTAATAAGTACATTTTATTCATACTCAATTTTCGAGCGAACCATTGTCAATACATCTTTAATGAATTTGTACATATGGTTTTTTATTTTTAGGCTGTCATTTTGATATTAGAGATATCCCGCGATTTGACCAGAACTTTTTTTACCGTAGAATATATCACGCATATTTTAAAATATAGTGGAATGAAATGCGCCGACGGTTAATCTTTCTGCCATCCACGTATGGATACTAATGTGCACTTGTCCATTATTCACATTTGATTTCTTTTCGAAAATACGACATGATAACAAGTTTTTCTAACCGGGATTTAAAAAAAACATTCTATTTGTATAAAACGTTATATATTTTTGAAACTTGTAATACAAACAGAAATCCATTTAGACAGTGTGTATGCCTTTAATGTATATCTACCTCCAACTGTTTGGTTTGTTGTTTGTTGTTTTACGTCCAACTCAAGAATCTTTCACTCACATGGAGACGTCACCAGTGCCGGTGAAGGGCTTCAAATTTTGCCCTAAGCTCAGTACTCTCGGTCATTGAACAGTGGGGGTTCATAACATGCCGACACCTACTGTGACACGGGACCTCAGCTTTTACTGTTTCATCCGAAGGACAGGAAACTATCGCCGGCTGGACTCGAACTTACGACCTCACAATCAAGGGTCGAGCGCGCTACCGACTGAGCCATGCCGACTCACTTCCAACTGTAATGACGACGATGAGGAAAAGGAGGAGGATGAACATTAGGACCATCACGGATCGCCGTGGTATGCCGTTGAGTAATTGATTACTTCTTGGTATTTAAGTGTTCGTGTTCATTACAATACCTTGATATATACCTCGTTAGCAAATGACATACAAGAATGATAAAGATTGATGCAGCGTAAGATACTGTAAGTGTAAGTCAATTTGGCAGTCGATGAGTTTTAGATTCAGAACAGAGTTGATTGAACGTGTGATGAATGCATTTACGTTAATTCAATATTTTCGTCGTATTACGTCATAAACTGTTTCAGAGCCCATATCACAAAATAAAAAACACAAAACATAACACATTTTAGATTAATACAGACAAAATATATAAATATATGTAGCAACAGTATTATTATCTGTATGTTTTCCCCATTAAATTATAAATAATGGTGGAAATGATCTGTTTCTGTAGAAAAGATCAGTAATACTATATAAGATATCACACACTCAAGTTTTATTACCATACTCAGTGGACTGCCCATTGTCTATTAGAAGATCATACATTTTTAAATGTTTTAATATGATTTGTCGTCAAATATATCCAGAAGTTACTATATAGCCAAAAAATAAAGTTCTGATTGAGTATTCACTGAACTTAGAGGTATTTATCTGTTTAGCTACAACTTTGGGAAGGACAAATGTCTACAAAATATTCAATCAATAAGTGCAGCTTTGCGGTTGTAAATGTAATTAATACAAATGAATCCCGCGGAGAATTATTTCCTGACACAAAACAAGTAAAAGTTCAATCTGTTTGTGCATAGTGGAAACATGATATAAAATAATTAAGAGGTCCAGTTTTTATACCAAGTGAAAAAAACGGAATATCTTATTTTCAGTATTTTTGTCTTTGTGATTATTTGTGAGTCCATTATGCGCAATGCAGAACTTTAAACTTTTGACTTGTATCTTAATGATACTTTCACTTATACCATAGTATATCGTGGAATAAGACTTTATTTATTGCTAGTGGTAATATATATCGTGATCATAATGGAATGTATTATTAATAGAAAACATAACGCTATGAAATCAAGTCACACATTTTATACTTTGTTATCAATGTTAAATTAATGTGTATGCAGATAATTGAACATGTATCTATGTAATTCAATTCTATCATTTTGCTTTGTGTATCGTTTCAGTCTATGATTCTTGTTGTCTTTCAGAGTGATACCACTTTGTTACTTACAGAATTGAAGATGAAAGACTAATGTGAAATGAAGTGAACAAAAAGTGTATTAAATTTCTTGACCTATCTTTGATAATTGCCGAAGAATAATACCTGTTCTTAGAATTAAGTACAGGTACATAAACATGTATGTTAATGATAATACCATATTCTTCTGCTAATATATACTTTTGCCGTAGTTTTATATTTTATATGTAGATATTTGATATCATGTATTTCTGAGTGACAAGTATATACAAATATCAAAACAATTACTTTCATAAATCATTTCCACTAACATTCTGAAAAAGAAACTGATTATATATTATAAATATAAATATTATAAACATATTGCCGAAGTTATAATGCTCAAGACGAATGTCTGTCAATAAGACTTCAACAGTTCAACTCCAATTTTAAAAAGATTTTCTAAAGGGAAAGTGGTATCATATAAGGGCAAATAATAAATCTAAATGCATAGCCAAATCCATCTAAAAGTAACCACTGTAAAAAGATGATTATTCTAGCTTTAGAAGAATTTAGAATTTAAATGGGGTTTTCAATGCGAAATATTTCTTTAACATAAAATAATTAGTTGGTATACTTTGTATATACTTTGGTGTCTGTTAATTTAATGTCATAAGTCCTATTACCAGGTAAGTAATACCTGTACGTCCATGCCTTCTTTTTTAGTGCAATGTCTATTTTTCATATATGTGATATACAGCTTTTATTATAATACATGGCGATTTGTAATTTATTTGCAGCATGTAATTACTACAAACTATGTATTGTTTTAAATTTGCAAAAACTTCATACTAGTATAAATATTCGTTAATTAGAATTAAAATGTGACAATTTTTAGACTATTACCGATATTCTGAGGTCAACAGTTGACCATTTTAGATCCAGCAACTATTTATAGTGTACATATGAAAAAGTCGGAATGGAATATTTTTTTATTATTATTAATTTTTATTTCCAATCAATATTACGAAGAGTATTTTGATATATATCAACAATGATGTTGTGACTAACATAAAATATGTAGTTTGTAAAAAGAAATGATATTATATACATAAACCTAGTACCTGGTATTTCGGTTCCAGCTGTTCATCTTATACTAAAGTAATATTTGGCACTATTAACATCATTTAAATTCAAAAAAATTTCTAGAGCTAAGATAGTCATTTTTACAGTGGTTATTCTTAGACGGATTTCGGCTATACTTTTAGAGATATTATTTGGCCTTGTATAATACCTCTTTCTCTTTAGAAAATACACATAACTTTTAAATTGGAGCTCAACTGATGAAGTCTAATTGACAGAAATGATATCGTCTTGAGCATTATAACTTTGGTAGTATGTTTATAATATATATAAATACATAAATTAGAATTTTATATACGAGACATATTTTTCAGTTCTATTATGAAATGGATATATCATACTGATTGGTTTTATCTAATCACACACACACACACACACACACACACACACACACACACACACACACACACACACACACACACACACACCACACACACACACACACCACATACAACACACACACAACACACACACACACACAACACACACACCACACACATACAACACACACACACACACAACACACACACACAACACACACATACAACACACACACAACACACACATACACACACATACACACACACATACACACACACACTTACACACATACACGTAGAATTGTAGTGAATGTAAGAAAGCACGTAAGATACAATTAAAAATTTAATATCAGCAAATGATTTCACTTAAGAATAATGGATAATTACGACGTCTTGAGATACGTTCGAAAACTTTATAATTTAGTAAGTAAACAATCAGCACAAAAACATGTTTAATTGTATTTCACGTGCTTTCCTACATATATTACAATTATACAGTTATTCGCCGGGAATTATTTTGTCTCAAGTAATATTTATATATTATTAAGTTAATAAGTTATTTTTTATCAGACAGAATATTGTTCTTAATTATTGAACACTAGCCAATTTTATATTCTTATTTGTTACCTTTAAATTGAAAATGATTTTAATTGAATGAAACTTATTGCTGGACAGCATGAGCAATAATGCAGTAAATAATTAAAACGAGAAATGTCGCTGAACAAAAAAAAGTTGTGCATTATCAGTCGATACCTTTAACAATTTTTAATTCATAAAATAAACTAAAATTTGTAAATGACAACGGAGATACATCAGGAATGATACCATCTCGTTTACACCTAGTACACATAGGAACGTGTATCCGATCCATATATGCGTTGACAATGTTAACCAGTGCACACCATTCCCTAACTTACTTTCTAGCAGATTTTACTGACAGGGGTGATTGATTTGAACTGTACTAGGACTGATTCAGTACATTAGCCGTTTGAGGATTTGTGACACCTGTTGTATTTACATACAAGTAAGGTACTTGTATACCTCTACCGGCCAACAAAGATAGCTTACATGTATTTATACGTTCGTCACGGAATGGCTCGCCACGCGTTTGTTTTGAACCACGACATCTGTCGCGTGCCATGGGTTTATCTTTCTTTCCTTTGTCTCTCTTTAAGGATCTATAAAAGTTATTTGTATAAGGGTTTAACGTGCTCCGTGCGGATCATGCCTGCTAATTTAGATTATTGGTTACTTTTAATAAGTTTAATAGCACGCGACAAAGAACTTGTGAAAATATGTCGGCAAATTTACGAAAAATGACATATTTCGTTTGAAATTGAATAAACAGACGCAGATTATATTTTAACTCGGGTTTGTGTCTTTGTATAACTTAAATTAAAAAAATCAATTCATTTATGTCATGTCAAAATATTTAATGGTGTTCCTGAAATAAAATATAATGAGTACCTAGGCAGTTGGAAGTAACGAGTTCATTTAAAATGCACATTACAATCATATTTATTCTCAATTTAACGAAATCTATGATATTAAAGGGACATTAGTTGTTGTTGTTTTTCTTTTGTCAAAACATTTTCTTTTTTTTTTTTAACTACTTAGATTTATGTACATATAAGAGATATACACAGGCATAAAAATTCTAAAATCCCGATATATTTTGTGAAAATGGCTTGAGAAATGAAATTTTGTTTTGGTAAACATGGAAGTTTTATGGTCGATACGGCGATTGTGTTAAACAATATGAAGTCCCCTCTCAGGAATGACTCCTTTCGCCAATCATATCTAAAACTAACTGATAATGACATTTACACCGAACTTGACCTTTTCACTGAATTCGATAGGTTTCCATGAAGCATTTGAGACTCGTGTGGCAATGTGTCAGAGGACGCTGACTCCTTCCGGACACCTGGTCCCATTCCGTTTTCGATTCGCAATTGGTCTTCATATTGAGACTATTTTTTTTTATTCTAATCGAGTTGCGATTAACTATTGGTACTTCCTTTTACCTAATTTATATATAAACATTTATATGTTTGTATATTCATGTATTGCGAAATCAAAGAAACATCTACTTTTGAAGCTAACCCACTAGCTTCCATCGTATGCGGATTGGTCCATTTTGTTAATTTTATGATCGTTTTTGATAATGTCCTCTGAAGTACGTTATCAACACAATCATGTGAGATATTCTGTACAAATATCTAGACAGTTAGTTAATGACATACAGATTGTGAGCCACTCCTTGTCCTCTGTCAAATGATCTATCATCAAAATTAAGGATAAAACATATTGCGGAATGCTTTTTGCACAAATTCATGGATTTTTTCGCCAATTAAATGCGAGATGAAATTATCGGGTACATGTCACCCGCTAGAATAACAAATTTGACTAGGTCATTATTTAAGCGTGACCGCCGTTGACTCCAAGCAACTTCAAAAAAAAATTAACCGCAAATTAGCGGAAACTTGAAATTATTTTTTGTAAAATCAATGTTCCGAATTAGGTTCGACATATGTTTTGCTTTCAATAATAAAACACTTGAGTGAAAAGTGACATTTTAACAGGTGACTCAGAGTCGACGCCATTCATGGGGAAAATTTAAACAATCAGTAACCGCTTAATTGACGTGTCGAGATTTTTTAAGAGAGTGAGAGAGAGAAAAAGAGAGAAATTGAATTGTTTTCTTTTTAGTTCATCCCAATTTGACGTTTTTCAATAATTAAAGAATTAATATCAACATCTAACTCGAATACGCTAGTTACAACCGCTATCTACACACATGAGCGTATTTTCAGACATACGGCCTACATATAAAAAATATTTTAAATGCGACGACAAAAGACAATTAAAATGCCTGAAATGTCATAGCGATCTTTTATTTTAAAATTTTATGTCCCATAATCTCTAAATAAAGTATGTCGACATATGGCTTTTTTAGAACTTACATCGATCCATAGAATTAATTTACATACAATGACTGTGTAAGCAACTGGTGATAACGAAATTAGTCATAAAAGCTTTGTTTCATTCGTCTAAATTCAAATACCTTTCAAAAATCATTTTTATTTTTATTCATGTCATCTTTAATTGTTGAGAGCCATTTACATATTTACTTATTATGAAAAATATTGAAAATTCATAGGAATCTTGATACAAAAAGCTATTTCCCAGTAAGAAAAACCTTGTATATAACTATAATAATTTGCAAATTATTTTGTGGATTTTAAGTGTAAAGAAAATCTTTACACCACCAAATATTTGTATACATCTTTCTAAAATCCTGCATCCAACGAACAATTGTATACTAGACTATTATTAATTAAGTAACTGATTCTGTGTGTCATAAAATAAAACACAACGAGAAAATAACTTCTGAAATATTAATGTTTGTTCGATCGACTAGATAAAACTGGTCTCGATAAAACACCCGTCGTGGGAAAATAAGTCATCTAAAGGAGAACATTGTGAATAATTCAATATTGCTGATTACCAATCTTATCAGTTGAAAATATACCACAGGAGCAAGCACTGAGAAGATTTTATACAGAATTTGGGATTTCCACCATTCCCTTTCAACTAAAATGTGATGCGAATAACTAAAATAAATTATGTACTATTATTTTACTTATGATAATAAAAAAGAACCTACAGGTGAACGATTTGAAATTGATACGCACAAAGCATTCTGGAGTCATTTTGATACATTATTTCATTGTCTTTCACCAGATTTGTATAAGTATCCTGGACATTCACCAGATTTGTATTATATATACTGGACATTCACCAGATTTGCATATTTATCCTGGACATCACCAGATCAGTATATGTATCCTAGACATTCTGAAGATTTATACCTTGGTATCCGAGATTTTTATATTGATACATTAAAGATAGAATTGTAATACACTATCAGTGACACTGTTTAGGTTTGCTTTAACATGATCATATTTGTTAGTTTTAGTCAAGTTCCCAATTAGTTATTATTGTTTCGTTATCTTTTTCTCCAGGCATTAAGTTTATACAAAGGTAAATATTAAATTATCTTTTGATGAGAAGTAAGTCTGGAGAAATCCCCTGTATATTCCTGTTTACAAACAGCCAATATACTGAGAAAATGAAACATCCATTAAATAAAATTTGTCAAAACCAACACCGGAATGCCAGACACTGCTGACGCGGATTATTGTCCCCATCACCGATACATCATCGGTAGCTAAGTGGTCAAGTGGTCAGTGTATCAGTCAACACAAAGCCTGTCAAACCTATTTATTTTCCTGATAACCGTTATTAAATTTTGTCATGTGGTTTACACGTACAAAATTAATCGGCATTTATTGTTGTTCGTTGAAAGTCCAATTTCTTTTTGACACAAACTATAACTATTAGTCCACGTATTCTTCAGTATTTGAAAAATATATTTCCGTCTTTTTGAAACTTTTCCACGAAGAATTATATAATTAGAGCTGTAAGTTTTATCGAATATTTCCTGGTTTATCTATCTGTTTATTCATTTACCATTTTGTTACTTTTCATTATGGAAGTCATTATTATTATGTTAGTATCTGTTACATAGCGGTGGATGCCACATTAAATTTAAATGGTGAGCAAAAGTACGTAAAATTGTGAAAATATAAATAAATGATACAAAAGTCGGAATATAACACTTGAAATACGGACTGAATAGAGAGTTCATTGATCGTATGGTCAGCACGACTTTGTCATAAAATGCACGTGACTACCGTACGAGATAAAATCTAAATCGTTGAATAAGAAACTGTCTCTGAAGTTTTTCAGTTTTTAAATATAAATGTAATCATATTTGTTTACTGTAATACTTATGATAAAAAATAAAAATCCACTACCTTTTATTACATTGTGAATCCAGCCTTTTGATGGTAGGCGATATAGAAAGATGACATAACGCCTTCAAGATGAACAGGATTTTATCCACTTAACTGGACAAAAAAAGATAATTTACATATTTCATATTTAAATTCACTTTTATATTTCAGAAGAAAAATGGTGCTTTGAGTTAGAAAACAAGATGGGGAAACATGCTGAAGTTTGGATGAAATTACCAGAACGTCGTTAACAATATCATACACTGTGCCGTTTATTCATTTTCAATTTTGGTAAAATGAGTTTACTCCATATTTTTTTTTGGTCCTTACTTTAAACCCATTCTCTCTCCCGAAACTAAGTATACATCTATTTTAGATTCGGGCGCAACTGCTAAATTCGTATTTACAAATATTTCGAGCATTTGTTTGTGCCCCCTTTTTGCAAAAGTATGATTTTGATATTGTATTTATAATATTTTATATAGCTGGGTTAAGTCATGTTACAGCTGCCCTATAAAGCCAATTCCCAGACCTATATTCTTTAATTGCGGTTAATTGTCTCTAACAGAAATGTAACAACAAAACAGATATATGACATACGTACATGTATATCTTGTGATTTGGAATACGTTAGAACAAGTAATCAACTTACAGATTATATTTCACCACTGGTTAGCTGGTTACTTTAAAGTTGTCAGTTACTTGTGACCTGGACATGAATGTATCGACCTTAAACAAATAAATTATTTACTATTCTGCATATTATACACCACAAAATGTCATAGACGATGCATTTTGTTATCTATCCTTGCGTTTGACTGTATAATTACAAAGCCAAAAGAAACATTCTATATTTTTCAAATATAATTTTTTCTTAAAATTCTGTGTTACATTATCGAGTTTGATATTTCCTGATACTTATCTAATTTTCAAGATTGGTACTCTGTATAATATTGCCGAGAAATATAAATAAATCAAATACAGCATTCGCGGTTACTTTTCTGTTACTTTCATAACATTTCTAATGAAAATTAGTAACACTGGTATATAAGCACCACTGATTAAATCACGCCTATTGTAGCGAGGAGTGTTAGTTTCAGTTTTTATCGTTGAACGGCACATTGTCTGCCTGATTTTGTTTGTATTGAAATCGACACATAATTATACATATAAAGAATGCGGCAAACATCTTTATGCCTTTAATTACAATACAAAAAGTACTTGAAAATACCACGAAACACAATTTCTGGTATTATTTTACAAATGACGTCACACCGACTATTGTCACATATCACTAACATCTGTTTGTATCTAATTAGATGTCGTTGCATACGTGCTGCTAAAATCCCTCTCTAGACCGCTATGCGCAGTAGGCATATATTGTGCTACTGTAGGCTTCAAAGAGAACAGGTCAGCTGTTTTATGTTATTGATACGAACTAACAATTGTTCTGGGTAAATCTACAATAAAAGTAAGTGAAACATGTAATAATACAAGAGTATAGATAGTTCTTTTTATTATAGGATGTCAATAGTGCTTTACTTTCAAACATCTGCTTTGATTCATTCGTATAATGAAAATATAACACGCGCGCGTGAGTTCATGTTTTTCAATATTTTCACAAGAAATTAGTCACGATAGGATTTTGCTTTTACTGACGAAAAGTCAAAATAAAACAAATGTTTAACACAATTTGATATTCAGATACGGGCTTTATCTCCTGTAAAAATACCCACGGGAGAAATTTGAGCAAAAGTGAAAATGTAAAAGAAAACGCAAAAAAAATCATAAATCAATGGTATACGGAATATCGTCAACATTCTATTTATTATAATGATTTTAAAAATGAAAACGGATAGCTGTTTGTACCATAGAAAATATGTGTGCTTATACAACAATTTGAAGTATCGAACTCTTCACAGATATGTTACACGTAAACTTTGCTATCTAGAGGTAACACTGAGAGGACATCTGCAATAGCTAAAGAGATTTTTGTTGCAGAAACATCTGTAATATTTAAAAGTTGTTTGCCAAGCATGTAAGCCCAAAAACATGTATGTATATATGTGAAAGAGAAAATTAATACAGAATTATTATTGTTACGCTTTCTGTGTATTTCCCTATAAATTATAAACATAATGAATTATATATTATTCAAATTTGCAACAATTCATTGGCTAAAATGGAGTAAAGCGCAAATCCGCTATCCGCTAATAATATCTCTCTCTCTCTCTCTCTCTCTCTCTCTCTCTCTCTCTCTCTCTCTCTCTCTCTCTCTCTCTCTCTCTCTCTCTCTCTCTCTCTCTCTCTCTCTCTCTCTCTCTCTCTCTCTCTCTCTCTCTCTCTCTCTCTCTCTCTCTCTCTCTCTCTCTCTCGACGTTTTGTGCCCGTAATGTGTGTCATTTTATATTTCACCTTTACAACGTAAATTATAGCTTTATCTTTAAATTTTATGGGACTTGAACTCAGATCGAACTAAATATGTCCATAGGTAGACTATTGATAAATGGTTTACCTATAATTTACCTGAAATTTATTTCACCAATAATATTGCGCTGTCAATCTTATTACACAATAACTCAATACGTACCGGAGTTCCAACTTTTAAAAACATCATTAAATGTCTACTCTTGGATAATGTCTACTATCACGTATATTGTGAAGGTGTCAGTTTTATCTACCTATTTGAACAGGTATAATGAAGCATGAAATTGATTCTAACGTGTCAACAAACGCCACACTGTTAGTGGGTGTTGCTGTCACATAAAGTTAACATAAGATATCATTACTAGGCTACCTATTCTCCCTAAGACACAGGATCGGGGAACATAGCTGTTGTCTGTCTCTCTTTACACAACTTAAACCATCCTTATATTTTAAGAACCCAAAAAGGCGGACTTGATATAAAATACTTTAGATTATAGAGAATAAGTAAATGTATCATGTTTGACATAGCTCTTGTTTGTTCTCTTTCTGAATGACTAGGTATTAATAAATTTCGTAAGGGAATGTACCTGGATAAACAATTGCATCTGTAAGAAACCAACTTTGTCCGGACTCGATAATCCCATTTGATTTTGCCACCAATAGAGCATTTGTTGTTTACAACACATACTACTAATTTTGATCGGTAAAGTAAGAAGAAAAAGAAATAAGTTCTTAACAATAGAAAATAAAACGTTTGGATATATTATGTTGCACTCGCTTACACCGTTTGTATAAATGATAACCTGATCTCCTGATATGAAGGGCATGTCTCTCTCTCTGTTTGTGTCTTAGTGTATCAATCAAATGAAATTAATTGATAAATTAATAAAAATATAAAATATTTTATCTTACAGTAATTCTGATATAATATTATTTGTAACTCTATCTTAATTTTAAATCTATGGTAATTGTTTTTTCTTGTTCGCTGAAAGTATCCTGTTTGATTTCCCTCCAAAGTTGATTATAATTTTATCACAACATTAACTATTATTTGTTGATTAAATTCAAACCCAATATTAATTCTTCTTCATCAGTTATGCTCTGATTTAAACTAAATGTAGTTCAGAAACAGAAATTGGTATCATACAAGGCCAAAACATAAAAAACTTCTACTATTTCTGAATCAATGTTATTTGTATTTTTTCAAATATCATTTGTAATTTTATAACACCATTACAACGCACCGACAAATAGCTTCAGAGTAGGTCTAGGAAACATGCCAATTGAAATAGTTAGTTAGTTAGTTCGTCGGTTGGTTAGTTAGTAAGTTAGTTAGATTATTAGTTAGTTAATTAATTATCGTTTTACGCCATTTGAACTCTGCACTGTATAATATAATTGGACTTGATGTCAGTTAATTATGAAGATTATAATGTGAGAATAAACTTATATATTAAATAACTGTGCTTGAAAATATTACACATCTGTCCTAGATATGCAGCCTAGTATTCAACATCTTCATTTGACTTTCTCTTTATCTAGTATTACTTGTTAGTATAAATATTCTCCCTCACTTCGTTCATCCGGATGTAAATCAGTCAGGTAACAGAATAAAAAACACAGACTTCTACTCTTTTTATACCTAAGTAATTTTTTCAGTTATCCAAATCCAGATATTGTGTT
Organism: Atrina japonica; assembly: GCA_030159075.1. Lineage (NCBI taxonomy): Eukaryota > Metazoa > Mollusca > Bivalvia > Pterioida > Pinnidae > Atrina > Atrina japonica. Next base: position 66,161 of record BROG01000628.1, read on the forward strand.
ATTGTAGTTGCTATTTATACATTAACTGTTATCAGAACAGCACTTTTTATAACCTAATCGTATTAACCCGTTTATTCTTTTCTACTCTTCGAATTTTTATTTATTTATTTATCTATCTATTTGTAATTAATTCATTTTTATTCATTCTTTCATTCATTTATTCACTCAATCATTTATCATTATCACTATTACATTATATGGATAATAATTTTCCTTTTCATCATTTTTGTATTTCCAGGAAATTATAAATGAATTAAGGAATTCGATATATTGATAATCATTGATGGATTATCAGAAAATAATTATATACAGAAATATGCATGTTAAAATATTATGTTAATTATGTTATTATGTTTTATATTGTTTACTACATCATATTATTTATGTAATTTCAGGTAACAAGGCAAAGTTCGCTGTACAAAATACCAGTCTTTAAATTACTGTATCACTGCAAATTACATAAAAGAGAAAAAGTCTTAATTCAGAAATTCTTCGATGCTTCAAGTTTTTGTCACATGACCGCTTACTCTACAGTTATTTGTGGAACGAATGATTTGAAGTCGTACTAAAACAGAATAACAACCCCGAGACAATAGAATATTATAAACCTACGCTTTGTTGAACAGATGCGTCTGTTTGGCGTCGCGTTACATTGAAAGATCTTCCCGCAAGTGTGAACATCGGATTAATTTTAATAAAAGGTGAAGGTAGACTGGAACAGCATTATGTCATAGTAAAAAGGTTGGAATCTAATATTACCCGAGTGTTAACGAGGGTATTGGGTGACGCTGATATACGCTGGGGTTCATTGTTTCGTTGGTTTCAATATTATTGTAACTGGAATAGTAGTCTGTATTGTTTAATATCCACGAGATTTGTAGGATTACATTTTGTTTCATCACTGTTAAAATGCGGTAAATTATTTACGATGTAGTCTCTGACTCTTGTCGTGACAAACATCATCTGTTTTTAACTATGAATTTATGAATAAGGACAACGCTTGACCGATCACTACTGACTGTGGTAAAAAAAATGTGGAGACCTGTAGTAAAAATGTCTGATGATTAGTCAATACCTGGGCTATTATACAGGTGTCAAAATCTATCATAGGCTATTTAGATAGTCATAAACATTGTCAATACGATAAAACCTAGTGGTCATTGGTCTTATGTCTTTTGTCAGTGTCAAGGGTGGAATCAAATTAGTAAAGTGGCTATTAAAGGCCGTTAGTCGGGTGTTTAACTTCAAGATTTCCTTTCAAAATTAACGAAAAATATCGACATTGATCGGAAATGCTACTTTCATTAATGAACAGAAAATAAATGTCATCACAGAAGCAGTCTCCCGTCTAATTAGACCTAGTCACCCGGTATTTAACAACACCTGAATATGTTATTTGATTATCTAATGTAGGTCATAAAACCGTTCTCGCGAGAATTAAAAGCTTTACTGGGGTCATAAAATTATCGAAACAATTTATGTGTGCAAGTACATGAGAATTCTCACTATTCTGGACTCACACGGCACTGAAATACGGGATTCATTAAAAAACTTTATCTTTTTATGTTACCGGACTTCTTTATATTTTGTTCCCACAATTTGTCATGGAATCCTGTGTTGTTTTAGATCCGCCTATTTGTATTATACTGTAGGCAAAGTAATATAATATTGAAGAATTTTAACTCTTCAGAAGAATCAGAGACTCTTGAAGGCAGTAGGGTAGTAAAACCTCTAGTGTCAAGCTGCTGTCATTACGTTTTAACCGTATGTATATCGAAATACATGTATAGCAACGGTTTTCATTCTTTGAGTTGATAAGAAATATTAAATTAATAAAAATCTAATTAGACACATTTGTCAGCTCAATTCACAGAATTATAGTACTAAAATAAGATAAAATAAACTGCTAAATTTAAGTGAATAGAATTTTTAAAAACCAAACCTGATAAATATTTTGGATAGATTACAATAGATTAAATTGATCAAAGTTTTAGTGCTTATTTTACTATAGTTTTCCTTTAAAGACAGTGGTAAACGAATAAGTTTAGCTTTTTTCTCTAATTTCAAGAACATAGTTACATTTATATATTAAATAATTAAATCAATGGAGTTTTCCCAATGCATTTATGCATTTTCAGTTCCTCCTCTTCATCGTGCTCAGCCGCTGATGCCTTATTCACGAAAACGATCGTGTTGAGCATTTGTTTTTAACTCCTTTGTAAAACTATAACTTTGGTATTGGTGCTTCAAATTGCTTCAGATTATATTCCCGATATATCCAATACAAGGACAGCACTGGGTCCAAATCAATTGAAATCTGCAGTCAGATGTCACATTCATCAGATCTTATTTAAAATTGTTTGATCGATAATTTCGTCCAAGGTATTATGCATGTATTAATTTATTCTCTCAATATCTAGAAAAGCAATAAAGTATTAATCTATTTTTGTTAACTATGAAATTCTATTACATCTGTCGTTTTTCCAAGTTATGTCATTTTATTGTTTTTTACGACATTCATTTCAACCCACGATACAATTGTACTGTTATCAGATCATTTACCGATTTTAATTCAAAAGAAAACATGGTAGCACGCGCGGCACCATGTTTTTTTTTCTAGAGTGGTCTTACGAAATAATACTATTCACCTGCTTTTTAACCATGTGGTGACTTTAGGTGGCTTTTGTCTGTATTTTTATCCCCTTTCTTCTGCTCTGTTTTACACGCTCGTGTCCGGATGACGCCGGTGCATTTGATTGCTGTGCTCAATTTTATACAAGATCTGTCGAACGCATCTGTCTATTTTATAGTAATAGAGACGTCACAAACGTCCAATTTCTTGTTTTAGAATGGCATTATAATGCATGTTCGTGTGTGATTTCGCGTGCACCGACTCATGCACTTATCAATCATCACTGAAAGAATGGCTGTAGATGACATTGAACAGAAACTTTCACCTGTCAATCTTTCTGATATCATTTTAAATTGCCTGACTGCGAACTACCAGAATAGGAATTTGCATATCAAAACGGTTTGATATTTTAGATATCATACGAATTTCAAAGCGTCAGCCTTACTTTTACAGAAAAACAATTAACAGTGCTGTATCAATTTATTACATTACTGATGACATTAAATAGATTTTCAAAATAGAAATTCATTTATTTGTACAAAAAGCTTTTATTATTTTATATTATTTTGAAAATGATTCAAACATGAAATGAATAGAAAATTCGGAGCAGGACTGATTTAGTCTGCAATGGTTTTGGAATTGAACGAAATTCATTATCTAGAACAAAATATATAATACATGTAATTATATTTATATTTTTAGCGAGTTTGAACGGCAAAATATTTTTTTAACTCCTAATATTTGCCGTGCGCAATGAATTTATTGTTTCCATCTTGTTAATATATCGCCTTATTTTTCCTGCCTTCGTTTTTCCCTTATCAGGATTAGATTGTGGTGCTCTCATTAGCTGTCAGTACTATTATTTCCTCGCCTTTTGATTTACAGAATGTTTTATCACAACGTACGATCACAATAATTAAAGTGAAAGTATGATTATTAATTATCGCGTTCTCAATTTTTAGTAACCCTGGTAAATAAAAAAAAGATAACACGATAGGCCTACTACTTACGTATTAGAAAATTCTCCCTAATGTCCAAGGAATGTTTGCTATATTATGACATAGAGCAATCGGTACATATATTTTCAAGTCATTTTAATCTCTTTTTCAACAAGAATTAATCCCCAATACCCCAACATCCTTTGATATTATTTAATGCTCCCCAGTGTTTAATCTTGTTTTTGTTTACGTCTTGAATTTCTGTACAGGTTCTCTTTCAAATATTTTTATTCATAAAAAACAACATATGAAAATTTATAATCCAATGCTTTTTGTTGTTTACAACGCATCCCCATTTAAGACAAATAGAGCGTGTGAGAAAGAGTTATAACTTCCCTAGCTGTTTTTTTCAAAATAACTCTTCTTTTTACTACTTAGATTGATGCGCAAAAATGAGGGATATCTAATAATTACAAAACCACACATATCCATATCCATATCCATATCATCAGACTGCACTTGATCGCTGTGGCGGATGGATTGAACTCGAGTTACGCTGATACGGATAGAAACATATGTGTAGTTTTGTCTATTACTGTGATCAAACACAGCTAATGCCTAAAATAAAAGACACCCATGTAGAATAAAATCCGAATCATTACTTTTTAGAGAAATATTGTTTATGTTCTGTTCAACTCAATGAAAAAAAAAACAATTATAAACATTATTAGGCAAAAATAAAATTATAAACTTATATTACCTAAAAATCTTTGACAGCATATCTTTAAAAATATGAAAAAAGACTACTCTAAATCTTTATAGTATCAACTTAAAATATCAATATTTGTAAGAAGGCTGGTAAATTCTTCCCGGGTATATTGTAACCGGAATTTCTCCCCCATAATTAAAAATCATAACTGAAAAATTGCGTGGCTTAAAACATTATTATGTACAAATCCAACAAAAACTGTCAGATATATTAACAATTTGTTACAAGATGTGTACGAATCAGTTTGTGCATTCAGTCGGTGATTTAATTTATCGTATAACAGATTTCTGTTTACGTTTGACCAGTTTTGCTGATATTACCTGTGATTTGTATGACATATTTTACTCAAATTTAGCGGAAATTGAATCGTGTGATTCACGCACTAGACATGCCTCTATAATAGGAAAAGGTCAATTGTTGGGGCTTTTGCGGTTGAAATGAAATGTTTTCCGGAACACATGAAATAAAATAAGCGTATAACATACAGGGTCGTAAATACAGGTTACGATTTGTACAGGTGTGCACAGGTGTATCTTGGTATAACCTTTTTGTTATTGTTTTATAGTCACATGTATAAAATATGTATTCTTATTCCACTTACTGTATTGCTCATTGCAGTTAACTGATATTTGTCCTTGGATTGTTTTGTATTTTATTTTGACATGGATAAATTGTTACAATTGTTTTGTGTCAACACTACAGTGACAGCCACTTACTCAGTATAATTATTTTCATATCAATATAAACTAATGTAAATAACGTATAACTATTGTTGTCTTTTTCAGTCTAATACTAGTAAATAAATTCATATTCTGAAATGCATGTAAAGAGCTACGTACCATGTTTCTGAAAAGTGTCAAAATACAGAAGATAAATGCTAAGAAACAGAGATGATAATTGCTAAGAAATACAGGAACATACTATCTATTAAAGCAGACAATCTGTCATTGAAGAAATGAATATAAATACTTTTAAAACATATCAATATACAATATGGTAGTATGTTCGTAACTCGAATAATTCAAGCCCGCTCCGGTTCCGATTCAGTGATCATAGTGAACGGAATATAACAACTGAATTATTCGGGTTAGTATGTAAGCGTTCCTTTCCATGCTAAGTATCTGTGACACTCAAACATTGTCAGAAAGATACATAGGGCATTGCGACCAAATCGTTAGATAACCCCACTCGAAACCACGACTTACACCTCTAGTCAATGTAAATTGAAGCCTCACTGGAGCCTACACTGAATAATGCATGTTTACTTGCGGAAGGCCAAGAATGTTTTCCCGGAACATCGTAACGTGATTGTGGATTGTATCATCAACACTGGTCGTCACCATGTATCTAGACACTACTGAATATGGCGTAAAATACCAGAAATGCAAACAAGTCGGTTGCCATATTAACAAGCACATCTCCCAATAGTACACTATATCTAGATTGATCCTGTTTTTGGTGGGTAAACGGATGTCTGTCGTACGTGTTTTAAACTGTTGACAAAGTAACATGTATCATAGACTTTTGATAGAATTATTGTTTATAGAATGAGAAAATCCGTGCGGAAAAAAACATCTCATAACAAAGAATTGCCCTTTCATCAAGGTTTATGATAACTCCTAGCACCTGTGTATTTAATAAACACATTCGCTCTCGTTATCTGTATGTCTCTGAAGATAAAAAGCAAATACTAATGTTTATCGCTCGGAACTAATAGTTATTTTAGCGTGGTGCCTTCATAAAGGATTCTATCATTTGATAATTTATATTGTTCTCATATTTGATATACAAACCCACAAGTCAAATAAACGACGTTTTCATGACATCTTTGAAAATACGACGCGATGTAACTCAAGGTACCACAAAGTCGATAGCGGTTACAGGTAGTTATTAGGACGTAACTTCCCTGCTGAAGTCAAACAATTCCAGCAGCGCACGCTTAACTATTTACACAGCAGTCACTGAAAAAAATATTTCGTGGTACCAGACTATGAGACGATGTTTACACAGCGGAAAACAAAGATTCATTTTGAAGAATGTGTCTACGTGTAATTTAATTTTCTGTTTGAATTATTATTACACGTACAGTACTAAAGAATTATCCATTACTTGATAATGTATTAAAATGGATGGCTTTCAATCTTTTAGGTTGACTACATTGCGTTAATTATTTTAGCGTTCACCTCGTAGTCTTTGGAGCGCGAAAAATCATAATGGCAAACTGAGAGTGGGAGGTCCTGAAAATGTTACCGTAGCTTTTATACATTTTCTATTTCTTTTTATGGTGTTTATTTTGGTTGTATTGACAAGAATATGACTAGGTATGGAAGATCAATTAAATAGGCGTTTTGCATAAGTACTTGTATCTATTTAACTGCCACCAATGGCTGTCTTGAATACAAAGGGTTTTTAACACCAGGGTCCCTCTTACCTCTAGTCAGCGTTGCTACCTACACTGGTTTTGTGGGAAAGATTGACAGTTAACTTAAATTATACATTGTACTCATGTGTACGTCTAAACCTTCCAATATTGGCCTTCTCTATATCAGTTGAATTACTGTTGTGTTTAAATGGATATTAAACAATACAGTTCTTTACTATAAACATTGTAGATACCTTTGTATATGGTATGTATTAAAATGAGACCCATTACCCCTTACAAACTTTCTATTCAACATTCAAATGATCTGATAGATTCCTAGTTTTCAAACTCATTTTTTCTATATACAATCAAGTGTACTAATATGTACAAATAACCACATTCCAGTGTACCGATAGAATATAATACTGTTGATAACTTGGGTTTTGCGGTATTGAATTCATAATGACAACACTATTTTAGAAATCGTCACACGCAATCAAGGGAATTCCGTCAACATCTACACTTTTTTATGCATACTGAACAATTTCCCAATTTCAAAAGAAATATCTAGGATCATGTGTTTGGAAAAAAATATTGCGTTACTGAAATTATATATATATATATATATATATATATATATATATATATATATATATATATATATATACAGTAAAACCTGCTATAGCGGCCACCTGTATATAAGGATCACCTGTCTATAAAGGCCAATTTTGAAAAGTCCCTTGACTGCATACTTCAATTAAATTAAACCTGTGTATAAGGGTCACCTGCACATAAAGGTCAATATTCTCTGGTCCCTTGGGTGGCCCCTATATACAGGTTTTACTGTATATATATATATATATATATATATATATATATATATATATATATATATATATATATATATATATATATATATATATATATATATATATATATATAACATGTCATGTAATATAACATGTCGGATTCTGGTACTTTTGATCAATTTTTGCATTTTCTAGTCTCTATTTTTATCAATTCAATTAAGTACCGTACACGAAAAATAATGTTGAATATGGCGTAAAAGCATACAACAAAGAGAAGTTAAAGACCTATAGTTTACAGATGCTATACGTATATAAACAAACTCAGTATACATAGTACGTAAATCAGTCGCACACATACTTTTATTTGTTTGTGTCACCTTAACTATACTGTACGATGTTTATTAAAATATTTAAACGAAGCACATTTTCTAAAGTAAACATGCAAGGCATGTTCTAGATAAAGCTGACACATCAGAAAGAGCGACAGTGACAACTTAATCAGATATTAAAGTCAAACATCTGATACCTTATACCTATTTATTTACTAAACTGTTTCAGAATTAACCGTTACGTACGTTTATTGTGTAATTAAAGTGGAACAAGTTACGTCGAAAATTAAATAAATTACACGCGATAGCACAGAATCTAGGTAATAACAACTCTTTAGTTTGCAGATTACCCAGAGGTGTCAAATAAATTTGATAGATTTTATTGACATCTCAGGGAAAAGTCAACAAAACTCGTGACTGTAAAGCTAACACTGTTATAATAGAAGGGACATCGTTCTTCACTCTATTATACTTGCTTTGAAATAGGGACCTAGGTCTTTCATTTATCTGATCTTGTTCGTCACTTCATGATAAAATGTAGACGATAAAATCGAGCAGAAATAATGTGTTATGGAAGGTGTCTCCAAACTTACATTAAAAGTATTTTTACACAGTTACATGAAATTTTATTAATTTAGTAATCTTAATCATCTCTAAGTTGTATATATATACAGATATACAAAAGTAAAAGTCAGTTTTTTAAACTACGAAACCCATTAAGAGGCATATGACTCGAAAAGGCTTTTAAGCATCCAAGACGCCATGCGAGTTATATTACTAAATTTAGCTAATGCAATATAACTTCGAATTATAGACTTTACAGTTTTTCATTTTAGCATGCTGTCAAGGGCATATGAATGTCTATCGAGGAAGGCAAATTTAATGAAGTGTGGTTAAAATTTATATTTTCCATTTTAAACTTTCATCCGGTTGCCATGCTGTACATTATGAATTTACACCCACTCAGTAAGTTTAAAATTTATGACACGTTTACGGTTTTACCACACTACCAAAATTCAATTCTTATTGTCAGTGAGTGCTGGAACAACAAAACGTACACAAATACGTATAACTGCATTTCGTTTGCTGGCCCCTAAGATAAAGTCTGTAAAAAAAGCCTAGTATATGGTCATAATAAAATATATTTTACACTACCAGATTTAATTTCTTGCATATTAGTTCTCTCACATGTTCCTACACAGTGTATTTCTTTTTGAAAGTAAATGTATTTAGGAGAAGCCACATTAAGAATGCCAAAATTCACTGGAAGCTCTATCTTATCTATTTATCTTTCTACGTGAACCCCATGTAAGTGTTTTTGCTTTATAGAACAATATGGTGCGACGCCTGTAGATTGAAATTTCAATTTTTATGCATTATGCAATAATTTTATAAATGCTCATCGCAAACAAAAGAAAATAATCGAAAATGAATAGAAGTTTAGGATTGATTTAATCCTACAATAACAAAACGTAATCATAAAAGATACCACCTGTTTTACCTGTAGTTTTAGGGTCTCATTTAATTCTACGGTGATAAAATAGATATCGAATGTTAACTTCAAAAGTGTTCAGATTATATTAAATCCTTTTCGATCTTCGTAATCCATTTTATAAATATTTTCTTTCCGTGGATTATACTTTGAAGAATGTTTATTTTGTCTCTGTAGTAGTTAAAAGATAAATCTACAATCTTACCGACTATTAAGCTGATTCACACTCAATATAATCTGCGCCATTAGATAATTTTATACAGTTCAACATCTTTAATCTGGATAACAAAACACGTGTTTAGTGCATTTTGGAGACCAATGACGCGTATTCTTTTATATTTAAAGCGCTTCTGTTGGTTCGCAGATTAAATGTCGTCACGGTGCAGCCAGTAGCCAAATAGACAGGTTACTCACCAATCTTTTTAAAGATATCATTCCTAAAAAACGGGGCACATTACATTAATAATAAAACTTTTTAGAAGGGAGGTACATTGAATAAATCATTTGTTTAATACAAGAAGCACAGCATTCAAACAGCGTCGGCATTTAAGAAATAGTGTAACGGATAACATTTTGTGTATATGTTATATAGGAATTTTCAAAATTAAGTATTTTAAAATCCATTATAACAGTATTTTATAATGGATTTTAAAATACTTAATTTTGAAAATTCTTATATAACATATATACAAAAATGGGCGTGGGTAAAACGCGTCATTCCATTACTTGTTTGTTGGATTTAAAATATAACAAACAAGTGTTTTATACTTATTTATTAAATGTAAGATGTAACAAACATGTCGAAAACAATACATTTACCAAATATATTTGAACGGCGATAGAACGATTAACTAAAAAAAATAAATATGCGATCAAACTATGGTTACATTCGTAAGAAACGTGGACTTTCAACTAAGGTTGTTATATTTGTCGTTTCGTTAGTCAGAGTTATCTCCCATGCCCGCGGTAATTGAATGTGACGTCATATTTTTTACGAAAGAAAACGTCGTTTTCACACAAACATATGACGTCACAATGGATAACTTTTCTCATTTTACACACAAACAAAAGACATCACAATCGGTACCTGCTACGAGGGGTGGTTACTCTAGATAATAAAAAAAAATAACAATCCATATAGTACAAATACAGTCAGAGTAGATTATCATAAAGTGCTCTGTATATTATATTAAAGGGGATTCTCATTCCAGCCTTTTATATCTGTTACATTAAAATTTTCAAAATCTAGTTTTCTATTTTAAAATTCATTTTTATAGTGAGAATTTTCAAATTACTAATTTTGAAAACTCTAAATTAATATAATTATGCATAAAACAAACAAAATGTTTATTCTCCTTCATACGACAGGAATTGATATCAAGAATACTGAACTGAAATCGGACTTGTATTGTGATTTTTTGTCATATGATATTTAATTTAATGAGAATCATCAAAACAGGTGGTCATCGGTTGCCCTATTCATGAAACTCGACAAAGCGGATTAACAACTGTAGTTCTTTATAAGGTAATGTTCATAGTCGATCATATAGGATCGTCATTATTTGTCATATGTTTTGTAACACGAAATAAGTAGAATGGCATTGCATGAATGTTGTTGTTTGTTTTATGGCACTGAATTAAAGGTGTATCATTGTTGTGCATTGTATAATAGAAAAGTACTTTGACATCATGTGTTCTTTGTCAAATAAGTACTCGTTATATAGTATATCGGTTTTTTTTCGTTATCTGACATTAAATTAAATGAAATGTTCCAGGTTTTAATTATATGACATTGAAATAAATATATTGACGTAAGCGGAATAACATTTTGTTTTTCGTTATAGGACATTAAAGGGGCATTAATTGTGTATATCAAAAATGTTATAATATTTTAATAATATAATACTTTTATTACTTGCACTTGATGTACAACAATAAATATTTACCTACCGACTGTTATTTCCTTCATTGCAAGTATATGAACGACTGTATTCATATTTCAATAACACAAGTCCGTCTTCGCGTGACTCAAGCGTTTAACCGCTTTACTTTTAGCGTAGGAATACATAACATTTTAGAAATCCTTTCAATGACTATGTATTTGTTGGACAAATCTTCTCTGAACATATGAATGAAACCACAAAACAAACAAAAATCACAGAAAGACATCGGAAACACAAGACTAGGTCTGCATCTGTAGCACACTGTAGATACCCATATTGCGATAGATCTAGGTCATGTTATGAAAAGAAACACAGGCCACAGAAAAGAAAATTCTCTTCGTAGTTGTACTGCTTGTAAGTTGAACAGAAAATAAGGAGAGTTAGGTCTAGTGCAATTTCGTCAAGTATCTCTGATAAACAGCTTGCTTTGTCGTCACCATATATTCCTGTCAGAGACAATTCGTCACTCGCATCGTGTGAAATCGGCCCTCATTTCACGTCAGATCCTATAGGCCTAACTGCTAAGGTACTTTCCAGGTCCATCTTGTTTTTCACAACCTGTAATGTTAATGCCGAGTATAAGAAGTGTTCATAGGTTTAGTAAATTGACGGGATACTCTATATTATATAGTTAGACCTATCGTGGTCGTATTATAAAACATATGATTAGCTGGTAAATACTGAAGTCTGAATTGACCTACAAAACAACATATGGACCTATTATACTTTATAGCCTAGGCCTACACGGATTTTCCAGACAGACAGATAAAAGTTTGTTATTTCACAACATAATCTGCATCAGTCTTGTTTCAATTGATTTCAAGGATTTGCTAGTGGGCTAGCCTATATACTGAAATACTTACGAAAACGTCACCGATACGGATCAGCGATGGGTAAAAATGTCAAGTACAGTAGAATGGTATCCTCCAGTTGTCATGAACGAATATTAGCAGTCACACTCAACTTTCTGTAGTATATTTCACTGATAAAATATCAGTATTCAAACGAAAATTTGTTGTGAACAACGATAAACTGTTGCTATCCAAATCGCACATGGTAGGCCTATCACCCATTTGCACACGGCCCATTCGGGCAATTCTCATCTGACACATTAAACCCGCCACTATTAAATGGTCGAATATTAATAATCGTGAACTAAATCTGAGAATAAGTATTCAAAATTGTCCATATCACTAGTTTCTTTCAAAATGATATAAAAAAGAAATTAAACCTTAATTTCATTTAGAATTTGCGATCAGAAAAGAGAACTACTTTTCATGTCAAAATAGCTGTTGAGCTATTACGTCATATGAAAACACTCCCCGCAAAGTCAGTATTCTGGAATGAATTTAGTATCCAGTGGACAACATTTTCACTGAAAAATGGTAATGTATATAAATATATATACCACTTCGTGCTACACAGAATTTTTTCCATGAGCAATTGCTTTTATACCCCGATGATGTTAAAAAAATGAAAAACAATCCTTAAATATACCCTGACATTTATTCTTATATTCTAATATATTTTGTGAAAATAAGATCAGGTCCAGTCAAGTTCGAATGTCCGCTTTTATTAAAATGAAAGTAGAAGTACAACCATTCGTCACTTCAAAAAGCTTAAGTTTCGAAAGTGATCCATTTCCTTCTATTTGTAGTTCAAAATGCATTGCTAAAACCACTTAGAAAGTAAATTAATTATTTTATTGACAAGTAAACACATTTGTCTTTACCACATGGCCAAAAATGTCACAGAACACATCGTATGTTGACTGTTGTTGCTTGCAGTTTAAGGAGGAAGTGGAAGTTGAGTGTGTGTAATAAAAGAACCGATATAGAACGGAACTGATTTTCAGGATTAATGATGATACATGTACATGTGTATATGTAATACTGTACATTGTATAAAAGCTATCAAATCTTATTTAAATGTAGGTGAATGATAAAAGGAAAACTAGTTGTTGTGAAAAAAAAGTTTTAATGAAATACATAAAATGGATAGATATTGTTTTAAAAAATGAAAACTTGTAATTTGCATCGAATTAAACACACAGTAGTTACATTGTAAAATAATAATAATAATAATAATAATAATAATAATAATAATAATAATAATAATAATTTATAAAATCGATAATACAGCTGCATTTACAAATAATATACTTGCAAATATATCATTCAGAGACAATTTACGATGCATATATCTATTAACATAACAATAAATTAATAAAACACAAAGCTGACTCAAATATTTGTGTTCTTTGTGGGCAACCAAATTTTCATTTCGGGCAAGCACAATATCAGTATAGCACTTGCCTGGCTGAGCAATTTATTAAACAATGTTAAGGTAAAATACTGGTTAAAATTTATTCAAGTAAATTTGACGGACCCCTAAATTTAAATCTGGGCTCCCAGAATTTAAATCTTAGGAGCCCGTTTGGCTCCTTGGGATTTTTTCTTAGTTTCCACCCCTGATATATATATATATATATATATATATATATATATATATATATATATATATATATATATATATATATATATATATATATATATATATATATATATATATATATATATATATATATATATTGCGTTTATTATGACAAAAGTCATTACCACGAAGAGTTTTTACGTTACGTCTATGCAAATATCTACTACAGTGAGGTAGATTGTCACGATACCACGATAAGGTGATATTATTGTTCACCACGATGAAGTATTGCGTAACGTTTGTAGCTTACAAGATGACGTCTGTATATATGATTCTACCGAATTTGACGTTTTACACTCTGCATATAGGTTTGTTAGTTTGTTTGTTTATTGTCGTTTAACGTCCCACTCAAGAATATTTCACTGATATGGAGACGTCACCAAATGTCGGTGAAGAGTTTCAACTTTTGGCCTATGCTCGGCACTTACGGCCATTGAGCAGTGAGGGTTCTTTAACATGCCGACACATACTGAGACACGGGACCTCGGTTTTTACTGTCTCAGTCCGGAGGACAGGAAACCGACCTGCCGCCGGCTGGACTGACGATCAAATGTCGAAAGCGCTACTGAGCCAGGCCGACTCTGCATATAAGTAGTTACCACAATAATGCATTAGGTATTAACTCCTTACGTTTTGTATGTACAAAAGTACCACGATTACGTACTAGTATTGTGTTATGTCTGTAGAAAGCTACCATGATTACGTACTACTATTATGTTGTCTGTAAGAAGTGGTGATTAGGTACTAGTTTTATGTTATGTCTATGAGAAACTACCACGACTACGTACAAGTATAATTGAATGTCTGTAGAAGCCACTATGATTATGCATTAGTATTACGATGTCTGCACGAAACTACCATCATTACTTACTAGTTTATTATGTCTGTAAGAAACTGCAATTATTACGTATTAGTATTACGTTGTATGTAAGAAACTACCATAAATACGCACTAATTTACGTTTTGTTTGTAAGAAGTTTCAATGATTACGTACTGGCATTACTAAATGTTTGTAAGAAGCTACCACGATTTACGTACGAATATTACGTTATGTCTGTAAGTAGCTACCACGTTTTAACACAACGTATTACGTTATTCATCTAAATACCAACCTGTATAGATCAATAAACATGGGAACAAAACTGGTGGTATATCCATTAAATATCCGGTCAAGAAAACGCACAGATTTCAGACGCCTCTATCTGCAGGGTTTTATATTATGTACAGTAATAATCACCACCTTAAGAAATATGTAAAATTACTGACACCAATTTGTCTTTTGAACATTCACTTTTACTAGCTGTAGTTTCGTTCGAATTTATATCGATTAGTCAGTAGGGGGTTAAATTTTACAAATGTTCCTTCAGCAGGAGCATACATTAAACAAAATATAAAATAACTTTAAGTTCAAGAATTCTGTGATAATGCTGTATATTACAAAAGTAAAGAATCTGAGTCATGCCAAATTACAAATTGATTGCATGTAATTTTAGTTTAATTCTTCGACAATTTTAAAAGCAATCGTAGACGAGGTCAAGAAAACTTTAACACTGGATTTTAGGTTTACTTTGTTGTGGCAAATTAAATATGCTAAAAGCCATTATATAGAGAAGTATTAAGACGGTATCAAATAAATAGCTAGTTTACCTGTCAAAGAAGAATGACTTAATTATGTGGACTATGTACGACTGTCCGGTGGTCAAGAATTTGTTTAATGAAGAAAGTTAATGGCTTGCTGTATAGAGCATGTGTTAATAATTACCAGCCGCATCAAACGAAACATTTCAGATACAAATCTCTCTCTCTCTCTCTCTCTCTCTCTCTCTCTCTCTCTCTCTCTCTCTCTCTCTCTCTCTCTCTCTCTCTCTCTCTCTCTCTCTCTCTCTCTCTCTCTCTCTCTCTCTCTCATGGTGTTGTAAATTCGTCTCCTTCTTACTACACAGAATTGTACAATATTATTAATACTTAGCTTTCTATCTGTGAATCACCAATGCAGTACTTAGTGAGTATTGGCGATGAAATGTTAACTGGCGTACGGTATGTGAAGTTACGTAATAAAACTGTGACAGTTATGATATAACTGTCAACACGTGCTCTTTTAAAATTCCATTGTTTATAACAATTAAATTTGTGGACAAAGTCACACTGCAAAGCATATTTTCTAAGACCATCATTTACAAATTTATTTCACTTTTATCACTGTACATTGTATATCTTTAGCAGTATCAAATATCCCGTCTATATAACACTGTAGAGTATTATATGTTTTGTTCAATCTACCGTTGTTGAATTGGATATTGGACTAGATTAAATACAAGTATTACGTTGTGTGTAAGAAGCTATATCATGAATAAGTGGTTCTACGTTATGTCTGTGAGAAGTTACTACTATGCCGTACTAGTTTTACGTTATGTCTGTATGATGCTACCATGAATACGTACTAGCAATACTAAATGTCTGTAAGACAACCCACCATAATTACATACTACTTTAACGCTATGTCTGTAGGAAGCAACCATGAATAGCACTAGCTTTACGTGATGTCTATAAGAAGCTACAACGATGATGTACCAGTTCACAAAATTAGACAAGCTACCATGGTTATGTACTAGTTTTACGTTATGTTTATAAGAAGCTACAACGATTATGTACTAGCATTACGTTATATCTTTGATATTCCGCCATGGTATTTTATACGCAGACGTCTCTGAAAGTATATTTTCTGAGATCACAATTAAACAAATCGATTTCACTTGTTTACATTGCTGACTGCTGAATTTAAAGTACATGTTTATCTTTTTCCAGTATCTAATGTACAGAAGTATTGTCATTGAAATCAATCTGAATTTCTATATAATTTCTATTTCAAGCACGCACACAATTAAAATATTCAGGGTTGTCTCGTTAAAGGCAAAATTAACTAACTATCCGAGAAAAGTTGACGTGTGATATGTAAAAGGTACAAAGTTTCAATTAACTATAATATATGATTTTCGACAAAAATAGTCAAGAAACAACACGTGTCCTATAAGCGTTGCAATTTTCAACTTTAAGCATAATGAATGGTCAAAGAATATGATGAACAGAAATAGAAAGTTTGTGGTATGCTATAAAATTCTCGTTTTCTCGAGTAATGACATGCAAGAGTACAGTGTTTTAGGTTTAGATCATTATAAATGAAATGTAAGTTTCAAGGTGTGATGGATTCTATGTTGAAAATAAATAGCAATTTAATGATAAATAATTACAGTTTGACATCCACTTTCGTGCTTGTAAAAGCCATTCGTAGACGATTTCTAACGCCCAAACCATGACTACGCATGTTTTGTCCAGTTGAATTCAATTCTCTAATTACCCACCTGGGAGATTAAATTTACACCACATTTACCTTGAGAGAAATATAAAAGTTCGGAAAGGAAATATGGAAATAAACACACTAACGACATTATCCGACGGGAAAGGCAATAGTGTACATGATGGGTAAAATCATCCTTTTTGACAGAGCATCATTAACCTACATTGTTTGGTCATTTGATTGGACAAATATTCGAACCGTTCTAATTAAAGAAACAAAACTGTACACATGACTTTATATGGATTTAGCTTAATAAACGAACTATCATCTTGGAAACATTTAACTCCATCTTGTATTATTGCTCCGATATTTCGATGGCACACGTCTGACCCTCTGTACGTCATGATATGGGAACTAGGCTAGAGAAAGTGTATATATAATGAGTAGATGAATTTTGTAATACACTGTATGTACCAATGCACCACTAATGCACTAACTCACATAGCCTGTTTACAAACAGTTGACATGAGAACTATATCGCTACAGCCTATTTGAAATATTTGATATGTACTTTTCTTGCTGTATAAGATTGATAGTGTTCGTTGAGCATACTCTGCTTAATTTGACGACCTCGAAAAGGACACATATGTGCTGCGTAAAGTGTCAACCATGCATCGTTTTTCTAATCATTCAAGCCATTCTATTGTGTCGTATCTCAGAAATGTGTAAATGAATACCATCATAATAAATATCTTCTTCTCCCCTTTGTAATTGTTACGTGTCTTAATATAATCATCCGTGACCGCACGCGCGTGTGTGTTGTTGACTATCGATTGACCATGTCGAAAATAGCGTAATTTAAAAGCTATTTTATACGTTTTTACACTGACTAATAATGCCTATGCGAGACTTAAATATTTCCTTGTTAACATAAATTAATGTTGTCATTAGAAGTTGTTTGCAACAGACAAATACGAACGAATATTAGTCATATTCATTTGAATTTGACAATGGACTCGCAGCGGGTGTGACCGGTCAGCAGGGGATGCTTACACCTCCATGGCACCAGATCCTACCTCTAGATTTCCAGGTCTGTGTTTTTCCAATATTCACCAGATTTGCATATGCCTCCTGGACATCCTGAAGAGTAATACATTGGTATATCAGACTTTGATATCTTCATCTTTCTAATCATGTTTCAAAAAATATTTTTCAATTTTCTGAATTATTACGTTATTTGGGAACCGCGGAATTTGTAATAAGTTGGGGTTTTTTGTCATATGTTACAGTGTGTGACACATGTCACAGTGACATTTATGTACTACCGTCTATTGTGTGAGGAAGTACTGTTGTCCATTTTCTAAACATCATTC
This sequence comes from Atrina japonica, assembly GCA_030159075.1. Lineage (NCBI taxonomy): Eukaryota > Metazoa > Mollusca > Bivalvia > Pterioida > Pinnidae > Atrina > Atrina japonica. The sequence goes on from BROG01000628.1 coordinate 84,596, forward strand.
TGATTTTAAGGGGTCATTTAACATTGCTATCGATAGTTTATCGAAGTACTCGACCTTCTAATGTACATTTTAAAGTCGTCACATTGTGAAGACTACAGAGTATATACTGATTCCCTGATTGACAGCTATTGATGTTAACAGTCAATTACACAGAGGCGTGGTCTGTATAATAAATTGAATTTTAGTTCAACGACTTACATTTATATTTAAGCATTTAGCAGCTAATTTTGGCACTACAATTAATAAAAAAAATATGAATGACAAGGATGTAAATTAATCTGTTAGGATAATTGTAAGTCATAGAAAATACATTTATATATATGCTATTACAATCCTGTTATGTTTCAGGCTATTCTGCATTAGTTTGTATCTGAACATCGTAAAAATATCTTTTCTCTACAATTTATGATTCAGCGTTCTGATCATTATACGAATTTACGTATACAATATAAATATTTATTTATAAATATGATGTAATACCAAAGTTATAAGGTTTCCAAAAGGGTCCAAAACAAATGCCCAAGACGATCGTTTTTGTCAATAATACTTCATCAACAAAATAACGGACTTTCCGTCTGTTTAAAAAACAGACAAAAATACCATAATCTTTATATATTGACTGACATACAAATTGATAATTACTACTCGTGTATGAATGAATGAGTGATGAATAAGTTCTTACACAACTAGTAAGCAACAAGTAATAAAGTATATATACGACTGATCGAGGCATTATGTTCTCTCTCTCTCTCTCTCTCTCTCTCTCTCTCTCTCTCTCTCTCTCTCTCTCTCTCTCTCTCTCTCTCTCTCTCTCTCTCTCTCTCTCTCTCTCTCTCTCTCTTTAAGTATGGCTTTATAAGATATCATTGACCGATGATAGTAAACCTAGCAATATTAATGACAGGTATAGTTTTCATTTTCAACAATTTTTTATTAATCTACTCTAACTTTTACTTATGTACATACAGTATGTACAACGAAATATCAGGGGGATAATTACTATGTTACCGTTTTGGGGGTCCAGTTATAAATGGTAGCTTTTAATGACATTTAGGGTTAGAGGTTAGAGCATTACGCGTTGAACCATCAAATCTCTCACGCTTAAATCTAAGCTGATTTTTGTGAGAATGTTTGCCAGTTTACATGCGGAAGGCCGGTGGTTTCTCTCCTCCAACATAAAAAACTGGCCACTACCATATGAGTGCGGCGTCAAACACTGTTGAAAATTCAAATGAATGGTAGCTATCAGATGATTATAGATGGGGTGTTTTGTGTTGTAGTGACCTATACATATACAAAAAAACCCAAAAACATTAAATATCTCCTTATAAATAACACAATTCCAAAAGACGAAAAAGTAAAACATTCATTTTACTTTTTGTTTATCTTTTCACAATGAACCAGCAATAGGTTATTGAAATGATCAGAAGTCTCGGGTTTGAAAACTGTTTGACACCTGATCAGGAACACCTGTAGTCATTATCGTCAACCTATCGACAAGCGACATGAACCAGGTCTTATCTCACGTGAAATCAGATAACAAGTCAACGAAACGCCTTGTTATTACATTTCCGAATTCCTTGAAGAAAAATACGACAGTGTACCAAGTAACATGGGATAACAAAACAAAATGCCTAGTTGATCGAGAACAAAGGCAGGTAGTAATCGTACAATGGTAATAAGACAAAAATACTTCTTGTTAATATTGTTAAAACTATGTCGCAGAATTAGACGCTAATGGAAATACCATCCATGAAGAAAATAAGTCTGATGTTACTCTGCAAAAAATTCAATTTGAAAATAAGTTTTTAAGAATACAAACTTTTGCACACATATGTATTATCGTTGTTTGGGGGGTAAAATGCCCATGTAAAATACTATACACTTCCCACGATAGAAACAATCGCAAACAACTTGAAAGGTTTAAGGTCAAATGCCACTATTTTATTCTACTCTAACGAATGCAGGTTTTATTTCAAAGTATCAATTTACAAAATAGCCGTAAATAATGAATCAACTATTTCAAACGTTCAAACTGACCATAAAATAAAATAGAATTATATTACTTCAAACGGAAATATTTACTTAAAATACATTAAAGATGCATCAAAGTAAATAATAATGTGACATCTCTGTTTGAAGTTTTACACAATGAATCCGGTATACGTTAATGGTTAATGTCAGTATAGAGCGGGATATATATAGATATATATATATATATATATATATATATATATATATATATATATATATATATATATATATATATATATATATATATATATATATATATACTTCAGTGAAATTTGAGAATTACTTAAGGCCTAAATGATATCTACACAATGACTCGTATTCAGTTAATGTATCAAGGTTTCCTTTGATATTAATTATTCAACTACAATAATACAATTACAATTTTTATCAAATTGAAATTTGATATCTTTTTTTCCTATAGGTCTTCTATATAAGATACTTTACATTTATACATCTTTGATGCTAGCTTTTAAAGAAGGTTTGCAAAATTAATAAAATTTATATCATTTAATAAAGATTCATCATAAACTTACGATGTATATAATTCTTTATCTATCATACCTCAAGAAAAGGTGACATAAAAGCAGAATGAACGAAATAAAAATCGTAGAAATTTGATAAGAAGAAGTATAAAAAATAATGATATAATGAAAATGAATGTAAAATCTGTGTATAAACAGAAAGCACGTGTGAAGAAGGTCAAAGTTCACAGTTCTTACAGTGACCGTGAGAATGAATAGAATAATCATTTTATTGTGTCATATCCGTGTTTAAGAAATAAAAATTATATCAAGTATATCAAACAACGAATGCAGCTGTTCATAAACTATCGGATATCACCTTATTACACAAGACATTTATCCGACATTTTGTTGTGTTTTTTTTAAATCAAATTGTCATCAATGATTTAAGCTTATTTCATTTCTTTTAAAAATGTCAATCAAAAGCTTCTACAAGGACTAAACATTTTACTTCAAACCAAATCGTCATTTACAATTTCCTTTGTAAAATGTTCTGGTATCCGAAGTGGTGATTTTAAAGCACAATGTTACACTTTACGTACTGTAAGAACTTAATATGTTTCATAAATATGCTGACAAAATACTAATAGGATTGACGACCACATTTTGAAATTCAAACTAGGACATACCAATATATAATGTGTATATTCAAAATAAGTACGTCAACAGAATATTTCTAAATATCCCGTGTGTTTTGTCTGTGTTATGATACAATTTGCTAGAGAAGAAATCCAGGCTAAAATACCCTCAGGTAAGCCACTTGCCAAAAGTTTACAGACATTATCATTTTTACCGTATTTTTTTCAAAACAAAATTGTGAAGCAATTTCTTATCGCATTTAAATAGAATTTTCACCGTTAAACAGAGAATGTTTCAATGTATCTTTGCTTATTTGGATGTATTTTCTAATCAGTAATTTAAAAAAAATTGACACATTAAACAAAAATTAAAATTAGATATAACAATTTTACTTACCCAAATAAAGAATTTTCATTAAAACTGATTAATCTTTTAAATTCTGATTGAGAAAATGAAAATAAAAATATATAATGAAACTACATTCAATTCTGTATTGAACCTTGCAAATGCTATTGAAATGCGATAAGAAATGCCTTCACAATATTTTCTTGAAATATAGAGTACAATGATAATGTCTAAAACTTTTGGCCAGTGACTGTATATGAATATCAAATAATATACATATAATAAATACAGAAAAATATATATACAATAAGATAAAAACGGGACAGAACTGACTAAAGAACGCCAACAAAATATACAAACTGAATAATGGATGCACCTGCCTAAAAAGAAAATACAAGAATTGCGGATATGAACAACACCTTAATTCTGCAACTTACATTAACAGAATGAACATATGCCAATACGTACAGAAGTACATGTATGTGAGATATTCCTATATAAGGAATATGCCGTTCGTAACAGGGCATTAGCCAAAACTTTTATTCCCCCTTTTTACTACTTAGATTGATGAATGACAACAAAAAGAGATATGCAAAGGCATAACAATTCTCAACTTCCTATATATTTCGTGGAAACAGCTAAAGAAATCCAGTTTTGGTACTTTTTCAATTGCAATAACTCATCCTTACTATTTGAATATGAATACCAATCAGATTGTGTGTGTGTGTGTGTGTGTGTGTGTGTGTGTGTGTGTGTGTGTGTGTGTGTGTGTGTGTGTGTGTGTGTGTGTGTGTGTGTGTGTGTGTGTGTGTGTGTGCTATTGTACATCAAGTACAGGTAGAAATATTTTGGTAATGCCACTTTAACAAAATATGACTAGTATGTAGATTGATTGCACAGATTGATTGTAGAGTCATTCATTGGTTTTACTCATGAATCACTAAAACGTCTGGACTCAAATTTTCAAAATTCCAAGTTCTTCTTCTGGGACAGTTGGCATGGTTATTCCGTCGATATACTGGCCTCCAGATAAAGTCAGACACACTTTTTCGTTTCATTTTGCAATTTAATTCATGGGTCAATACAAAGAGGTACCGTTTATCATGTATCACTGGCCCAATAACGCGCTTATGAGTCTGATTGTAATTAAAAAGCGATTAACAAAACGAGCGTGTAATACCAACTCGATAAGGCATCAAGATGGTTATTGTTTGATAAACGACTTACAAGCTTTCCTTGTATATGACAAACTTCATATAAATACACTGTAATCAAAGCGTGACAAATGAATTTTAACGGTAGACAAAGCCATGAAATATATTTAAGTTACTAACGCTACACAAGCGTTCGATATTATCTTTTTATTACATGAAATCTATAGTTTAAAAAGAAATTAAAGCGATACAATCGGCTTTAACACACTCAAAAAGCATTAAACGGTCACATCTATTTTCAAAAGCAAACAATTATTAACGACAGAATAGGGGGTATCGCGTTATACAATACAACTTAAAAGTGAATTCTTCCACACATTCAACCTCTAATTTATATGTTTTATTCATTTATTCATTTTCGAGACCTCTTCATCTAGTCTTTGTATTACATTAACTACACCGGTCCGATATTTTGCAATAACACGTAGCTTAATTGTTAATTATAGTGTTCGCTAACACATTCTGTCATCATACTTCGTTGATATTTTTTGTAGATAACGCACATGCTCGGTCATAAAGAACATCATACTTACACAATGTACCACATTCAGATATCGTAATTACACACTGCATATACATAATCAGATGCACACAAAACATCACAAGAAAATATCACATAAACATACAATGGCATAGGGGCCCCTTAACCAAGAGGTTAGAGCGACGCTCTGTTTAAAAACCCTTAAGTATTTCCCTTTTTTGTCAACGCAGAATTGTGTCTGGAAACGAAGCTGATTTAGTGAGAACGTCCGGTTGTCTCCCCCACGGTATATTGTAACCGGGTTCTCGCTTTCACAATTAAAAACTCTCCGCCATCATATAACTGAAAGGTCGTTGAGTATGGCGTAAAACACAATTACTATAGTATGGCTGGAAAGATAACTAAATTAATGCTGAATACTGTTTATTTCAAAAACAAAATGGTATTCATTTATATTACTACCTTAAATAAACAATATATCATACGACCAATGGATAACACATTATACATAACATATTGTTCTACGGTAACTCTAATGTTCATTTAGATCTTTTGTTATTTATTCTAACAAAAAAAACATCAGGGATCTAAAGAACCTTTATCAGTATAAAATGGCACGTGTTTAAAGCAGGTTTTTCTATTATGAAAAACAAAAACGATAACAATACAATTTATTTCCGACAGCTTTTCTTTAAACACACTTGATCGAAAATTCATGAGATTGTAGATATTATATGAAAATGCAGTAGCCACTCAGTCCCTATGCCATTTAAACGCACGTGCATTACTTTGGCAAACACATATCAAGAATTTTATTGACACGAAGACACACTTTTTCATGACACACATATAATTGAATGACTTTTTTGTTTTGAAGGTATGCTTCGGAGTACAATCTCAATTTGACACGTATATTTATCCAACTCACACGTGCATGCACATGTCCATCAGTTAAAATCAAGAGTCAGATTCCATGTAAATTACGTGTGTCGTCTGCTTCTAGACAGTCAATTACTTTCTGATAATTCGACTTTGCTATTACACGTGCCGCATTTCTACAGAAACTCTATGTAATGCACCTGCTGATGGGACATATGATTATTCCATGTTTAAAATCAGCATCATAGAAATATCAACAATAACTACTACTACTACTTCCGCTACTACAACAACAACAACAACTATTACTACTACTACTACTACTACTACTACTACTGCTACGACGACATCTACTTCTACTACTATTACTTACTACTACTACCGCTACTACTACTACTACTACTACTGCTACGACGACGACGACGACGACGTCTACTTCTACTACTATTACTTACTACTACTACCGCTACTACTACTACTGCTACTACTAACTACTACGGCTATGGCTATTGCTACTACTACTACTACTACTACTACTACTACTACAACTACAACTACTACTACTACTACTGCTACTACTACTACAACTACTACTAATACTAACTGCTACTACTACTACTACTACTATTACTACTACTACTATTACTACTACTACTACTATTACTACTACTACTAAGACGGCCTGGCTGAGTTGGTAGCCCACTCAACATTTGATCTTGATGTCGTGAGTTCGAGTCCAGCCGGCAGCAGGTTGGTTTCCTGTCCTTCGGGTGAGAGAGTAAAAATCCAGGTCCCGTGTCGCAGCAGGTGTCAGTTAAAGAACCCTCACCGCTCAATGGACGTAAGTGCCGAGCATAGACCAAATTTGAAGCCCTTCACCGACTACCACTACTACTAATTACGCACTACTACTGCTGCTGCTGCTGCTGCTGCTACTTCTACTACTGCTACTACTATTTCTACTACTACCACTACTACTGATGCTGCTACTACTACTACTACTACTACTACTACTACTACTATTACTACATCTACTACTACTACCAATACTACTGCTGATGCTGCTATATAAAAATTTCCGATACCAAAGTATAAATCTTCAGAATGTCCAGGATACACTAGTAATAAGTTATTGGGTCGTTTAGACCAATTGTGACCAGGAGTTATCTCCACTTTTTGTAGTTAGAGCTGCAACGAAGAAGGTATTTCATTCTTTTGTTTTTATGGGGTTTTTTTCGGTCTATTTTTTCGTTGCAGTCCATCCCTTCATATGAGACGTCTGGAACCTGGCAGATTTGACAGGTCACATCTCGGAGTCATTTTCTTCCATTCAACTCGTGCAACGATCGAAAATTAAATCTGTACTTACTGTGGATATATTTTTCATTCCATTCAAGTATATATTTTTCAATGTCATTACTTTAAATTATGTTTTTCGGTCGTATAACCTCGGTCACCACGTTTCGTTTATAAAATCCCGCCATCTTGGAAATTGAGAAACTGGGCATGCTCACAAAGTCGAAAAATGGTATAGTTTGTTTCTGAATAAAATTTTGAATGTTTCTCAGTATTATGTTATTTATTGAAGTTCTATGATCGACAAAACAAATAAAAGTGTTGATTTTTAAATTATATACTTGGATGGATTAAAATATATCTTCATAGTAAGTACATGTTTAAATTCTTATCATTGCATGAGTTGAATTGAAGAAAATAGCTCCCAGATGAGACCTGTTAAATCTGCCCGAAATCGCCGGTTTCAGACTTCTCGTATAAGGACAGACACCACCAAATATTTTCCCATAGGCCTCAATGCTAATTTACAAAACTTCAGGTCACTGTCACTCCCATGTTTATAAAATCTGGGTCAAATAAGTACCCTGTGCTGAAAGATCAATATTTTTGATAACAAAATATGCAATCAAAAGTATAGGTTGCCGTTGCATTTCTACTTCAAATTTTCACTTGTTTACAACTCGTAGTATTCCGCACCAAAGGAAAATATCTATTCTCATATGACCCCTCCCTTTCAATTTTCAACCGTCCACCCTATAATTTCCAAAGTACTACCAATATTCATGTATCTTTTTTATCACCTTAATTTCACTTATTAATGGCAAAACTAATTTTTTCATTTAATGACCAATCAGATCTCTGGGCTCATTTTTACCCTCCGCACAACTTTGGGTGTCCAAAATGTCTGCGCCCATGTTGTAAACAAAGCAGGTGTTTTTTCCTATAGATTTATCCAAAACATTGCCATAAATGGTCATTTTGCATTTTTTTGGAAATCTCATTAACTGTACACCAAGCCCCCTTAATAATGAGGATGGGAACCCAACCTGAAGAGAAACACAGTCTATAATGTGTCACACCCCTACCTCTCAATCCCATTCATTGATATTAACAAATAAATACATTACATGAAGAAGTTGTCTGTTTTTCTTTCATGATTTTCATTCAGAATTGTCTGTAACACATACACTTCATTATTTTGACTGATTTCATACCATTATTTACCAATATTGACCATGATATCAAATAAGGGTAGACGGTACCCCTTAATGATGGAAAAAGTGACAAAATATACCATTTTCTTCACAAAAACTTAAAATTTGGATCATTTCTTAATGAGCATGGAACCAATTAGTCGCCAGCAGTAAAGAAGAATTTCTGAAGCTCACTTAAAAGTAAACCATGTCATTTTTTATATCATCAAATTGCTTTTATTGACAAGGAATGAAGTGCACCCTTAATAAAAGTGTAAAACTTCTGGGAGGGTATACCCTTACATACAACATATTTCAATAGACTTATTGTGTTCATTTATATAAAATATGTTATGTAATCATTTTCAGACATGTCCATGTTTTGTTTCATCCCTTAATTACAGTCTGATGATGTAACTAATTAAATACAGAGGGCAGATAACCGAGTCTGACTTTAAAATGACCGACACTTAAATGGTGCAAAATGCTAGTCAAATTGCTTTTAAAAGGATATGAAATATTTATAGTTTTGTTTCAGATGAAAAACTAAGTCAAATTTTAATTATACTAAGTTTTGAAACCAGTAAAAGTCAATATCAGGTGTTAATTTTTGTCTGGTATGACCCCAAGAGAGTGTTAAGTGACATTTGCTGGAAGGGGGGGGGGGGTGAAAAAAGGTGATTCAAACACAAAATGCATGACTGAAAATTTAGAAAACTTATGAAAACATGCAACTTGAATGAATATTAGATGAGTTAATACAGAAAAAAAATTAAAAGGATACTTTATAATTATCTTTACAGGTACTTGAGTATGATAATTAGATAAAAATCTCTTATTGGACAATATTCCTGGATTTAAGAAATTGAAATATTCCTTCTACAGGTTAAAATGTTGATAGATTATGAAAAAAATGTTTAAAACGCCCTATTTCTAAAGATTTTTTTTATTTACAAATTATCTATTACCCAAATTTTAACACAATATGACCTAACCACAATGTGGAAATTCTTGTGTACAGATCAGCAAAAGGGGGGGGGAGGTATTTAAATTAATTTTTATACTGTTTTCAGTGTATATGGCATGATGAAATATTTTACTGATGAGACTTAAATGCTGAAATGCAGTTTAATACAATTTTGTAAAAAATGAGACGGTTCTTACCCTTCAGATACAGTACATATATACAGCTAAAGGTACAAAATACACTGCACGAGTAAAATGACATGGTCCAATATGTAGATTTTGCCCTAAAAGAAGAAAATCAACCAGTCTTTACCTCAAAAAGGTCTGATTTTAATTCAAATGAGTTAAAATTTTACAAGAGAAACATCATTTCCAAAATATTTTGCTAAAATTAGTCACTATGCATAACCATAACTATATGATTTTTTATACAAGAACATGTGCATGTTTGTAGGAGAGGGTGGGGGTATACTTGAATTTTCCAATTACAGATGAAATTTTGACCAATAAATGATAAAATATTAGTTCTAGGTGTAATATAAAACATACAGATAAAATTCAGAGATCTCAATATGCAACAAATGCATAATAATGTGTGTAGAGGCAGCACACCTATTAAATTTGCACCTTGTGGACCCCCCAACAGGTGCTCCATTTCATAGAGACCCTCAAATCTGTTTAAAAGTATGAGTAAAAGTGAAATGAATTGCAACTTGGGTGATAAAAATGAGAGAAATGACTCATTTTAAGGCTTCATCCAGCCTACATGTGTCAAATGTGCATTTCTCTATAGGACAGACACCACCAAATATTTTCCCATAGGCCTCAATGCTAATTTACAAAACTTCAGGTCACTGTCACTCCCATGTTTTATAAAATCTGGGTCAAATAAGTACCCTGTGCTGAAAGATCAATATTTTTGATAACAAAATATGCAATCAAAAGTATAGGTTGCCGTTGCATTTCTACTGCAAATTTTCACTTGTTTACAACTCGTAGTATTCCGCACCAAAGGAAAATATCTATTCTCATATGATCCCTCCCTTTCAATTTTCAACCGTCCCACCCTATAATTTCCAAAGTACTACCAATATTCATGTATCTTTTTTATCACCTTAATTTCACTTATTAATGGCAAAACTAATTTTTTCATTTAATGACCAATCAGATCTCTGGGCTCATTTTACCCTCCGCACAACTTTGGGTGTCCAAAATGTCTGCGCCCATGTTGTAAACAAAGCAGGTGTTTTTCCATAAAGGGATAGATTGAAACGAAGAAGGATACAGAAAAAAGTAAAAAAAGTAAAATAACTTCTTCGTTGCTACTGTATCTACACTTTTTGTTGAAATGTTTAGGATAGTCGTGCAAGGAATTATAAACCTTAACGAATTCAGTGATATACTGAGATATGATGTACCCATTTGATGCATTATTATGCTTTCATACCACTAAAAGACTAATCGAGGTGCAAAAAAGGAGTAGAATTTCTGACATCTATATTTACATTCTGAAATGACCTGTTATTCCAATACTTTATGAAACACAATTCATAAAATAATATTTGTCCCATATACAAATATATTCAAAATCTGTAACACTGCCCAATTGTGAGTAAATAACATTTTTATGCAAGATCGAAAGTTGCAGATGAACTTTCACTTTGAATGTTGGTGAGGACTTACTGTGATAACAGATTACAACTTTACAAATCCCCAATTAGTCTCAAAGACTTAATTTTCCGACACACAAAATAGATTTTCTTTTTAAGCATCCCCGAAGAAAAACTGTTGCTCCTTTATCTTCATTTTCTGTCTCTATCAAGTTCTCATGTCGGCTAATCTACTTATCTATTGTAACAATCGCGGCAGGTGCTTTGTCACACTAAATTCACCTTCAGGTCTTATAGTCTGCGGTTGACTGCGTCTAATCTGGAGTTATCTGCCCATCATTATGGAATGACCTTGATATCGATATTTCATAGGGACGCTAAAAATCTTAGTAACTTGACAAAACAATTCTTTTCACAAGAGTGTAATAATAGTACTGACTTTGGATGCTTTAAATCGCGAGGTCAAAACTACAGAAAACAATACCTTTCTGTTTGGGGAAAATGAAATATTTCTAAGACATATCCCGCATACAAGGCAGTAATTTTTAATTATTCATTATTATGTATCATTATTCTATATTATGCACCATGTCCATTACGGTCAGATAACAGTATAACAGTATTTGAGAAAGTTACAGTAAGGTAAATATATTTTATACTATGAAAGTGATGACATATATTTCCTCGTATCAAATGAACATATAGCAACATATCCTACATTTTGTTCTCTCTGCCAATGGTAGCTCACCACCAGTTTCAAATTGTTGCGGTTTCAATTCAATAAACCTCTTTATTCACTTGAGCTGAAACAAAACATTAATGCAAAACATGATACTGCGGAGCTCAAATACGATATAACCTGGCAATAATTGTGTTATTTACATCTTAATGCATTCTGTAGTAATTATATTTATATATAATTTATGATAGACAATTTGCGGTATTTAGAATTTTTATACCAACTACACTGTTCATGTTAACAAGTGCGCTGACTTAAATAACTCCTATCAATTAATAACCTTAAAAATGTCATGTCCGTTGAGATATAAATAAATCATTCGATATAAATAAAAACTGTGTGTGTAAAATTCGTTTGCCAATGCCTTTAAAAATCATATCATTAAATAAATGATAAATTTCGTTTCATGTACCTTCCCCAGCTTCAGAGTTTGTCAAAAATTAACCATTATTCTGTACCAGAAGTAATACTCAACAAAGCAACCATGTTTAAATAAAAACTTTCACTGTGAATTCCACTCAGGTAACGTGGAAATCAGACAATTGTTGTTGGCCATGCTAGTGAAAACAATCTTTATCAACAGATAACTGAAATAATACTTTTAGGCAATGTGTAGTAAATGTTACGCTATTTTGCATTGAAAGTAAAAATGAAGACGTCGAATAATAATAATCGAAACTCAAATTATTTGGATTTTGAATAGTTTTTTATACCACACTCAAAGATTTTCCAGTTATATGGTGGCGGCCAGTTTATATATATATATATATAGTGGAGGAGATAACACAGTTACAATAATGTACCGAGGAAGAGACCAACGAGCTTCAGCAAGTGAACTATCACTTTTTTCAGCTGAGATTCCAGCGAGGCTCAACCCTGCGCTGACCAGAAGTGAGAGGCTCCATGGTTCAAAGAGCGATACTCTCGAACAGTACCACTCCAACACTAAGACATCAAGTTATTGTGCATATCATGGAATGGAATAAAATGGAAAGCAGTTCCTGTTACATGAAACTATCATGGATCTCAGTTGTATCAAAACCGGTTATTGCTTTACCGTTTACAAGTAAAAACATCTCTGGATAATTCAGGGATGACACCAAATGCCCAAGAATCGTCGTCATCCCTTCCGACCGTTTATCAGATTGATCTGATTCCATAGTCAAATTCAAGTAGAAAAAAAAATGAAAAAATGATTCAATAACTACCTCCGAATGATTAAGTTAACTCAATAATATAGAAGTATCATTACACGCTGCCACAAATTATAATACATTCTATATGATGTATTAACAAATATTCATTGTATTCATTTATATGTATGTTTATAAAGGCCAGATTTTTCAAGTCCCATGACTGCATACTTCAACTAAATTGAACCTGTTTATAAGGATCACCGGCACATAAAGGTCAATATTTTCTGGTCCCTTGGGTGGCCCCTATATACAAGTCTCTCTCTCTCTTTCTCTTTCTCTCTCTCTCTCTCTCTCTCTCTCTCTCTATCTATATATATATATATATATATATATATATATTACATATATATATATATATATACACTAATGCATGATGAGTCGTAAGGTTTACGCCAAGTGAATGAATAAACTAATAAACTGAATTTTGAATTTTGAATCTTAAATAATGGTAATATAGTGTTGTAATATGTATCTGTAGGTCTATAGGTCGTTTTGTCAAGTTAATTTGATTTTATTTATAAAAATCAAACAGCTGATAATTGTAATGTATGATGAAAATAATGTGACGTTAATCTTATGAAAATACATTTTGTACTATACATGTAATGTGTGCCTTAGAACATCAAATATGCTTAATAATTTAATCTAAATCGTTTTCAATGGAAAAAAACATTTTTCTTATTTGTAGGGAAAGAGAAAGGAGAAAATGTTGGAATAGGGAGCATAAGATATAGAAAAGAGAGAAGTATTGAATTTCGTGTGTGGCTGAACACACACGTAGAGTAACATATTTTTATCAGAAAACATTGATCTTTACAGAAAGAAAAATGTAACACTTCAGTTAAACCGACAAATTAGAAAATGTAAGAAAAGCTTCTCTACTTCACCTAACAAATTACCAAGCCCCAGGTTAAGAATAACCAATTTTCATCTTTTTATCTCACCGGTAGCCAACGTTTACGTGATAATTTACCTTAACGACCTCTATCGGCAAAATCAAACATTGAGGATCAGCAATATTATATCACTGTCAACAGGTACTTGTTGTTATTCACTCATCCGTAAATGTTTTTCTTTAACTGTTGTCAAGATTGCTAATGGTTTTACGGCAATTGCTGTTTAACAGTTTGTAACAAGTCTGTCTGAAAATCGCGACATATATGTCAATTCTGACGACATCTAGCGGTAGAAATCAAAAGATTTATTATTTATAGGCTCCGAATGACCTACATTGTACGTGACTCAATATTGAATAATTCAAATTGATAAAAGAGAGGGAAGCGCATGATTTATTCATTTAAAAATCAGTTGCCGATTCCTGGCGTTTCTAGTACAAAAGTTTTATTGAATCCAAGTGACTGGTTACATTTACACTTACGACCAAGGAGTAAACGAAGTTTATATGGAGCCAAATAAATAAATTATTGTATAAATTATCAAGACAAAAATTGCTTCCATTGCCGGAAATTGTATCATCTTCTCGCTTTTTTGGTAAAATCCCTGGTCAATCAAAAAGCGTTTATATCTTTATAGCTTGCTTAATGTTACAAACATTAAGTTAATTTTTGAATATTTGGTTTGAAATTGTTCTCACTTCTTGGTAAAACCGTGGTAAATAAAAACATTTTAATATCTGTATACGCATTATTATATTCATTTCAGTTTTACTGAATATTCTATTTTAAATACTGATTCTCCTGATAGATATATTCTCACTTTTTAGTAAAATCCCTGGTAAACCAAAAAGTGAGAATATTGTCATTTGCTAACCTTTGATTGTAAACAATCAAAAGCGAGCACATGAGTAGTCATGTGCTCGCTTTTGATTGTTTACAATCAAAGGTTAGCAAATGACAATATTATAAATGAAAGGAAAAATACTGGAGGTGTATATCGCTGTGATCGAATATAAGCTGTAAGAAGAGTTTGTGTACATCTATATTATCTGGACTTAAAGGTAGTGGACTCGTGTCTGGGAAATATATTTGACAAACGGAATTTTATTATCTGTTGATACTTCTTGTATTTCGTGTTTTTTTTCAATATATGAATGTCCCACATTTCTGAAAAAATTCATTCTACTCCTTGGGATGCTCTTGAAGATTCAACCTTTCAATAATTCAATGAAACATTTCCACTACACTATATAATTTCAGGAAACTTATTAAACAAAAATATCTGTTTCCTGAAAAATAAAATTATGCTTTATCTCACGACATTTTTTCTGTTCTTGATGTATAGAAATGGAACAAAATTATTTAGTTGTTTATACAGATTTACATACTACATTTGATTATTGATTTTCAAATAAAGGGAAATGAAATTCCTTTCACGTTATGCATGTTTTGTCAAAGAAAACTGAATCAATTTTCATTGTTAAAAAAATTAAATGATTTCAGTTCATTAGAAATTTTAGGAAAGCGACACACTAATATGCATTGAATGCAACACCACATTAGCAATTCTCTGTTATAATCAATTGGAATTTTTAAAATAACATCAATGATTGCGTGCAATTTTATATTTAACATTTATGTCGACATTATGCGTGTAGTATATTTAATTTATTTCATTATAATTGATTTGTAGTGAAATATTTTAATGAATTATTAATTATATAGTAAATTTCAATCACATCCCATCTGTTATATTTCTATGAATCGATATCGTTATATTGCTGCTCTCTCTCTCTCTCTCTCTCTCTCTCTCTCTCTATATATCTCTCCCTCTCTCTCTCTCTCTCGTTATCTGCTCTCTCTCTCTCTCTCTCTCTCACTCTCTCATAGGCGTGGGGGGGGGGGTGGGGGGGGGGGGGGGTGGGGGGTGGTAATAGGGGGTGGGGGGGGCGGGGGTGGGGGGGGGGGGGGGTTCGGGGGGTTTGGGGGCGGTGGGGGGGGGGTTGGGGGGGTGGTGGGGGGGGGGGGTTGCGGGGGGGTGGGGGGGGGGGGGGCGGGGGGGTGGCGGGGGGGGGCCTCTCTCTCTCTCTCGGTGGAGGGGTGTGGAGGGGTGGGGGGGGGGGGGTGGGGTGGGGGGGGGAAGGGGTTAGTGTGGGGGGGGGGGGGTCTCCCTCTCGGGGGGGGGGGGGGTAGGGGGGGGGGGGGTGGGAGGGTCTCGGGGGGGGGGGGTCTTCATTCATACACACACGCTATCTCTCTCCCTCTCTCTCTCTCTCTCTCTCTCTCTCTCTCTCTCTCTCTCTCTCTCTCCCTCTCTCTCTCTCATTCATACACACACGTGTGATACATATTTTAACGAGACAAACACCTGTTCAATACAATATAACGTGTATTTTTCAAAGCCTTTAACTTGCCTGGTCGTTTGATGTATATTTAATTTCTAAGTATATACTTTTGATAGTATTCTTTTGCGAAGATAATTCACGGAAGTTGATGTATAAATCTGTGCTCACGGTCATGTCTCTTGACCTGATCAGAAAATTATTGGAATTTAACAGTTTGTGTTCATAAGAAAAGAAATAAATATTCTTTGATCTTTTATTGCTTTTAAGTGTTACCGACATCACAATGGCCGAAAACTACTTCCGGCTACTAGGTCCGAGTTAATGACATGGTCATTGCTATTGGTGTTTATTTTATTGTTACTTGGAATCTTACAAGTCGATTCATTTGACTCAGGTGTGATTTATGACATTGTATATTAGTTTTGTTCTACCTTTGATAAACGGTACAAAACACTTAATGAATACTCATTCAATTATAAAGAAAGAAATAAAATAAAAAGCTAATAACAGGTAGTATACCTTTTGGCTAAATATATGTGTGGGTTTTATTCCGGGAATGGAGTATCATGCAGTTGGCTTTTATATTGATAAAAAGGATGGTTTTCACTTTTATATATATATATATATATATATATATATATATATATATATATATATATATATATATTGTGTGTGTGTGTGTGTGTGTGTGTGTGTGTGTGTGCGCGCGCGTGTGTGTGTGTGTGTGTGTGTGTGTGTGTGTGTGTGTGTGTGTGTGTAAACTCTGAAACTTTCAGTAGACGTTATTATAATAAAAATTAATTGAAATTTTTTTTTTCAAAGAAACTTATATCATAAAGTAGAGAAATGCAATTTGCCAAATGGAGGCTAAATAAAAGAAATTAATATTAACTAAGGTTTCGTTCGGCTCGCATAAATATAAAATCTAAAGCTGTTTGTATCAGAAACGGTATGAATTTATGTGATTACAAAATGTGTGAAAAACCACCAAATGTATGTTTATTGCATGCAAACAGTCTATCAGCTTTTGCATGCAATAAACATACATATTTCATCTGGTGACTTTTTTTGCATGCCAAAAAATAAAAATATTCGAAATTTGCATACAAATGTGGGAAGTTTCCAAGAGGATATGGCCAAATAAAACCTCTTCTCAAGTTCCATGTCACGAATTCAATCGGAAATGTTCTGATGGGATTTACAATAATTTTTAGTTCAATTTCAGTAAAGGATTAAACTTACCGCTGGTAAATCAAAAAGTGGTATCTGAGATTTTTTTATATTTTCAAACCGTTTTACAGTGAAACACAAAATATACGCTAGTTTTATCTACATGTTAAATATAATAAAGTTTAAACAATATTTCGTGACTTAAAGAGATAATGATGCGATTTCATTCTAATTTACTAAAAAAAAGTCTATGTCCAATTCGGTATTTACAAAACCAAGCAGTATTTGGGATAAATTTTAAAATGAGTTAAGATACATCTGAGAAGTTTTTAAAATATATGAATTATATATATATATATATATATATATATATATATATATATATATATATATATATATATATATATATATATATATATATATATATTCAATTATATATTTTATAGAGAGTATATATTTTTCTACTGTTGAATGCGTATCGCGATCTTGATTTGTCATTTTATTTTTGAGAAATATAAACAAAGCTTCTGATGGATTGTATAAAAAAATTTAATTTTCTGACAAATTTAGACAAAAAATTGAACTTTGAAGTTAAATGTATAGAATATTATCTTTCATGCAAAAACACATTTTTTGCACCCGAAAACATTTTGGCATGCAAAAGTTTGCAACCCGTAAATTCATCTAGTTTCTTTTTCACAAACGAGCTATCATACAAAAGTGCATGAATTATTTCATACTTACTCATAGTTGTTTTATGTTAAAGTATCAGATCGCTGCGACCAAACCAAACGCCTGAAGAAGACAAAAAATAACATAAATTCATTGTGGCAATATTGTAGTAAAAGTTTGAAACCATGAAGAATCCATACAAGTAGGTGGTTTCATATGTACTCGAGCATTTCCGGTAGAAAATGAATAAAACTGTAAATTACCAACTTTTAAATTACGATTTAAAAGTTAGCAAATGTTAGAAGTACCATATAATTATATGTGCTAAGAATTTCGGTAATGTTCCTTGTTATAATATATATAACATAATATCTATAACGTTATATTATATAAGATTATGATTTGTATTAGCGTTAAGGTTTGAGTTATGATTTTCAAATAGGCGATCTTTAATGAAAAGTTCCCGATTCATTTTCATGGCCGGAAGTTCATTTCAACCGGCTGTACTCTAATGAAGGATTCCGATATATTGTCTTGATCGGGTTATCATTTCAATCGGCTTACCTCTATTTAGAGATTTCTATTTAATGCCATGATTGGAATTTAAGCAATACTAGATATCAAAATGAATACGACAGTCGGGGAATGGTAAAACATATACCACGTAAATTGAAATAACGAAATATATTGCTGTTTATGTTTCGGTATTCTCTTGACATTTTGTATTTGAGCCAGGCGTATAGATGAAAAATGAAATTGATTTTCATAATCAGCAACTGACTTTTGTCAAGTTTTCTTTTGTAAATAGCATATGTTATATATCTGATATTAGTAGGTTATTGTATACAATAGCTTTAAACACATTGTAGTGATGATTATGTTTAGTATTTAATGGCATACGTCCACGCACCTGCCACTGTGAGTTTTGCACCTTTCTTTGCTGTCGCCGGGAACACTCTTGTAAGTTATCTCAAGATTTGATCAAGTCTGTCTCTACGTTTTATTTGACTCACTTTGAAAATGATTTTAATTAAAAATCATGAATGCCACATTGATATACTTGGAAACATTTAAATCGTACCAATATGGTTAGATCTGGAGATTGACCTCAAACATTGACCTGACAATTTTTAATCTTCAAGTTCGACCGAGAATTTAGATCAAAATCTACTTATTTTTTCATATATATTTAATTCAAAATGCAAAAAAGGCACCCCCAATTGAATAAGAGTCACATGGTTAATGGTTGCCTTGTTAAACAAGTTAACGTCACACTCAACAATTTGTCAGTTTTGTCGGTGGTAACAACTGTTTTTCAGTTGCGTATAAGAAACTGTTCCAGTCGGGATCGAACTTGCGCTGATTTAAGATATTAAGATAGTTCGTGCCGGTTTAAAACTCGATGTTCTGATTACTTGGTCATGGAAAACCCAATACAAAATAAAGTAAAAAGTGTCGATTTATAGTCTTTAAGATAATTATTTTGTTACAAATTGATGTAGTTGCGTCCAATTCTCCACTCAATCGCCAAAAATGATTTTGCGTGCCAATTTTGACCTTTGAATTTTACATGGGTAGCATTCCAGATCGAAACGAAGGCAGGAAATTCTAGTTTCTATTTTCTAACTTCTAATTCAAGTTAAGAAAATTAATTGAATACAGGGGTTTCGTAGGAAACGTACTACGGATGTTACTTGCGTCACCGGAAACACTGCGCGAGACATATCGAGGACAAATCTGGACACACCATGTGTATAAATAACACCTCCTTGGTGCAACACTTGAAATGTCACATGACATACAATGATGGGTCACCAATGATGTCAACTTTCACCAGTTGTGGCGTTCTAACGTAATTATTTACAAAATAGTTTAAAAATCATTTCTTTATAATTGTACTAGGCAATCTTCCTGACTCGGCAATTTTAACATCGTCCTCTTTCATTTCTTCTTAAATCATTTCATAAAAATATAGAGGATATTAAAATTATAATATTTACCGCTAATTAGAAAATATGGTATTTAAACACTCAGTCAGATGGAAAATGCGGATTCTGTTTCTTTAACATTTTTTTACATTTCATTGCAAATTACGTAATAAATAAGTATGCATTACGGTCATATAGAAAAGTAAATGTTAATATGTTAATATACAACATTTACATAAATGTAGTATCGTGTTCTCTTTTTGGATTTACCAAAGTTTTATCAAAAAATAAGACCAAATTAATATCATGTTATCACTTTTTTGTTAAAACGCTGGTAAATCAAAACGTTAAGAGTAAAATGCAGTCATGATAGCAGAATTTGCCGGTACATATCCAACCAACAGATCTTACGTAATAAAATAGTAGTTTAAAGACGTACTTCTTGTAGATACACGGTTTATTGTTCAAAGTATTCATATATCGCGTGTGTGTGTGTGTGTGTGTGTGTGTGTGTGTGTGTGTGTGTGTGTGTGTGTGTGTGTGTGTGTGTGTGTGTTCCAGCTTTGGGTCGTAAATTTACCTGCGTGGATTGTAGCAGTGGTCTGGAGCGAAATCCTGCAAATAAGGATAATTACATAAGTCAATTTGACAAGTTTAATTTCCACAAAGTTCAGATGAATTGAAAATCCAATTACAAATCATTAAACAGTCATTTGAAAACATTAAACAGGCTGATAGCCGACAAAAGACTAGAATTTTATGCGATTGCCTCAATTAGTGATGATGTCCCATAGGCGGTTATACTGATTTAGTCGGGTAAATAACCGTCATAACAAAGAATAAACAAAACGTACCTCCCACGTGTTTCTTGTTTGATGTCTGTTTCCGTCCCAGAGTCGTGATAATCAATGTTTGTTCTTGCAATTACATCAAAATTTAAACTTGGCACGAATAGATGAGCGAACGGATTACTGGAGAATAATGACTACACAGAATAATAATACTGACAAATTTATCGGGGTCTTTAACAAAACTTGCTAATTTTATTTGGTAAATAAGAACCTATGAATTAAAAATTAATAATGGACATCTGTGTCTGAATTCACCAAATTATTTGAAGTTCTAATTTTATTTTCATCATTATGAATACTAGTTTTCTTCCCGGTAATTAACAATTGTATGCCAAATTCAAAACCACACAGAAATGTCCCGTTGCAGCATAAAGTAAGTGTTTCCATCTTAAAATCCCCCATAGGTTAGTTGATCTTGAGTATAGATTGAAAGAGACTTCCGGCCAGATACCCGACGAGTATATAATGCATAAAGTATTTCGAATTATACACAAGAACATGAAATTATATCTGTTAGTCTGATATATTAGGTGATAGTTGGACACTCTTACTATATATTTGTGGCTTTTATGCTCTCTAGTTACAAGGCAGAAGGTTATTGTTAACTTAAGATATAGGGACTCTGGTGATGTGACTGTAAATAATTATAGTAGGCCTACTGGTTGTTGTTGTAACAATGAAGTTGGACAAATCAGGTGCAACATGATGTATATACAAATGTACAATAATTGGTAAGATGATTGTTCAGACTGGATGTGTACGTGAAAGTGTACGCTCATCCTGGACCGGGAATTGTCTGTGAAAAGGTAGATACTCGTGACCTGTCTAATATGTGAGATGGTATGCTAATGCCCTGGAACTGTCTATGTGAGATGGTATACATATGGTTTGCATGGAACTGTCTACGTGAGATGGTATTCTATGGTCTGGAACTGTCTGATAAGTATGTGAGATGGTATTCTCATGGTCTGGACCTGTCTATGTGAGATGGTATGCTTGCGGTATGGAAATGTCCATTGAGATGATATACTCACCGCATGGAACTGTCAATGTGAGATGGTATGCTCAGGGCATAGAACTGTCTACGTGAGATGGTATGCTCATGGTCTGGACCTGTCTATGTGAGATGGGTATATGGAAATGTCACCGCATGGAACTGTCAATGTGAGATGGTATGCTCAGGGCATGGAACTGTCTATACGACACCATATGCTCGCGGCCTAGAACTGTCTATGTCAAGTGGTATCCTCGATGCTTGGAACTGTCTATGTGAGATGGTATGTTCGCAGCCTAGAAATGTCTATGTGATAGGGTATGCTCGAGGAATGGAACTGTCTATGTGAGATGGTATGCACATGGCATCGAGCTGTCTATGTGATATGGTATGCTCATGGCCTGGAACTACCTATGACAGATGGTATTCTAACATCCTGAAACTGTGTATTTGAAATGGTATGCTCGAGGCACGGAACTGTCTATGTCAGATGATATGCTCGCGGCCTGGAACTGTCTATGTGAGATGGTATGCTCACGGCTTGCAACTGTCTGTGTGAGATAGTATGCTTAGGGCCTGGAACTATCTTTGTAAGATGGTATGATCGCGGCTTCGAACTGTCCATGTGAGATATTATGCTTAGCTCATGGAAATGTCCTGCTCGAGGCATGGAACTGTCTATATGAGGTGGTATGCTCACGGCATGGACCTGTCTATGTGAGATGGTATGCTCACGGTATGGAACTGTGTGATATGGTATGATCGCGGCCTGGAACTGTGTATGTGACATGGTATGCTCACGGCATGGAACTGTCTATATGAGATGGTATGCTCACGGCATGGACATGTCTATGTGAGATGGTATGATCGCGGTCTGGAACTGTCTATGTGAGATACTATGCTTGTGTCATGGAAATGTCCATGTGAGATAGTAAAACTATGCTTGCGGCATGGAATTGTCCATGTGAGATGGTATGCTCGATGCATGGAACTGTCTACGTGAGATGGTGTGATCACGGTCTGGAACAATAATTATGTTAGTTGGTATGCCTATGTGAGATGATACACTGAGAGAGGAACTGTGTACACGAAGAAAATACGCTTAGATAGGAATAATGTACGTGTGATGACACTCTCAGACAGGATGTATGTGGAATGGTCATGTGCATTCCGACAGGAAGCGTCTGTGAGATCGGGTTTGCTTCTTGACAGGATGTGTGTGTGTGTGTGATGGTAGACATAAACTATTACAGTACGTTCAGAGGAATTTATTTCGTACTAATTTGATACGATTAGTGAAAATATAAGTCTGTAAAATGGTGTGTTCTTACGCGTTATAAAAATGGTGGGTATAAATGATGATTAGTTTTGAAACTGGTCCGTTGAATGTACTGTAAACCTTTACACAAATTCTTGAAGAGTTACTTGGTACACGAGTCGTGTATTTCGGGGATTAAGACCTATTTCACAATTCAATGTTAGACAATCAATAATTTATTATTATAAGAATATGACATGCTGTTGACATTTTCCACCGTGCATATGCACGCGTGTTTGACATCGCCTAAAAGGGTCCCAATTCACGGTTTTCGTCTTATCAATAATGAGATGCCATCAGTTGTTTGATTAAAATGATTAACTGAAGAATAAATCAAGTAAAAACTGAGAATGTTGTGCGTGTTTGCTCTCACCTTTACCAGAGATCAGAGGTGATAAGGGTATATTATTTTTAATCAATGATTTACCTTGACGTATGCTTTTGTTAATTCATTTAAGTGACAAAAGTCTCCTGAACAATGAACAATGGGGAAATCAGAATGTTTTCAGCCTAATCATTTATTCCCCATTGTTATTATAAAACTCATTGTAGATATCGCTAGTTTTACCTGCGCTTAAAACGACTCGGGTGAAATGATGAAATACCACAGTATGCCTATTGTATGTTAAATTGCTGTTATCGGAGGGAAAAAATTCCTACACTTTGCCAATGTTTTGTAGTAGATCCACTTGACGTCTTACAGAATTCCAATTAGTTTCCAGTATTTTGGAGTTGCAAGTGTAAATGTCATATTTGTGATTGTATTATGTATCATAAGTGATATTTCTTTGTTGAATAAATATTAATGTTTATATATAAGATCAACATGGACACCGCGTACCAATGATAGAGAAGTTACCTGTCAAATTGTCTTTATTTGAAATATATTTCCAACATAACTCTGGTATCACTTCACTTTGAAGGCAATGCGAAATAGAGGTTTTTGTTTGCCTACCGTCGCATAGTAGGCCAATGTATGAAAATCAACATTTGGTTCCAGCAGAGACGTATTACTGTTATCAAAAACTATCTATCTATCTAAACTATAATATATTTCTCCGATAATTCGGATCATTTTTGTTTTTGGCGAGTTCAGTTATTAAATCTTTATGGATTCTTGAAACAAAGATTTATTTGTTTTCTTTCTTTGAAGAAGCAGCAATATTAAATTCGATTGTTGTGATCCATTTGTATAATAATTGCTTTTGGTTTTATTTTAAATGTCCACCGACAAGCTTCCTAAAGATAAAAGGGAAAGCGATACGGGTATGGTAATCGAATCCCTGTCGCTTTAGGATCGTTAATTGGAATTATATTCCAACCATCTGTTTTCATCCGGGTCCGTTTTCGTTCGGCTTCGCAGGTATCAGCAGTATGCCAAATTATATTAACGCCGATTAACTGTAGTTTGTATAATTTTGGATGTTTGATCTCTTTAAGTAGCCGACAAGTCTACAAATAATCCAATTACACGTTATTACATGGTTATTTCAAGAAATCAATCTAAATTTGTTTAATTTGGCAACAGTACTGGCAAAGCTATCAAATAGCGCGTAAGAGCAGCATGGGTTCTTTGCGGTCCATCCAGTGTAAAGCGTTATTAGCGATTAATACCTATTTTGTATCTAAACAAGGCGGAGAACTGGCCGTCATGGGAGACAAATTACCTTATGTTTACAAGTGATTGTATAATATTATATTTAACGGTACACAAATATTAGAGGGAAATCCAACAACGGCAATTGAAGAATTAGACTGGGATTGTACGGCCATATGTCGACGCAAGCCGGAGACATACTTGCTTGTCTTCAAGTCTGGACAAACATCACAGGAGATAAAGCTGTTCTCTGAGTATTGCATGTTTGAGACCACACTACAAGTTACGGTGTGGTTTAGGAGAATATAGATCTTCTATAAATGTCCAGGGTATACTCGTCGATTTCATTGATATTTTCCCAGTGTCCTATGACAGTCATGATGCATATAGTAATTACTTACAAAAAAAAATTACACATATGTCATAGGACACCAGAATTAGCGTTTAATTTTTTCTCTCGCAACGAGCGCATGGTACTGAAATTGTCTGCGCAGCACTTTTTAAAAGATATTTTGCAAATCAAAATTCCTGTACTACGATGCACGGACTGTCGTTTATATGGTAACATTGTGTAGCTCCTGTCTAGGTTGAGACTAGAAAATCTCAACCTTGTAAAAATTACGGGAGAAACCCTGTCACAAGTGTGAAAATCCAGTCAGTTGAGAAAACTTTAATTATGAGGTTAGATATAAACAACATAATTTCTATAATAGTTGCAGTCAGTTGAATGTTAAAATGACTTTTGGTCAAGTGTGATGAATGTCATGCAAAAAGCTTCGATCGAATCAGCCCTGGTAAAATTGATGTCGAAAGGGAGCAACAAAGAAAGAGAGATATAGGTCAGCGTCAAGAAATATCGCAGATACCATACCCAGTCTGTTTTTAGCAACATATATACACGTACATAAAGCAGTTCAAAGATCTCTTTGGTTCATACTACGAACACGATACTACAAGAATACATTATACTCAATTTCCCGATGGTTTACAACATACGAACCGTCCTGGTTTTAAACAAAATCAACAGAAGAAGAAATAAAACTGACACAGATTAGTTACGAGCTACGTGCACTTTTTGAGATAATCTTTAATTCTCCAATCAGATGGCTGCAAATCAACTTTATCATGTTTCATGCAACATTCTGGATTCATTAGTTATTCACCAAAATGTATAATGTATATTATTTGTTTATTTCTGTTTATGCATTTTGATGACACCCTCCCATTGAATCCAAAATGTTTGAACATGAGTGAGCGTACTTACATGTATGTATTCCAACGCGTCACTTGATCTGACTGAATTTATCACCCCGCAACTTCGCTTCTCTCTTAATTATATCTTTAAAATTTATCTTAAAGAAAATAAATCCGGATAAATTCCTAACGTAAACATTATTTCAACAGACGTTAAGATACAGTCTGTATCTCTGATTTCGTAATCACATATTAAATAAATATTATCAATAAAATATAAAAACCGTTTACAAAGAGTGATAATACAAGAGTAATCTTACTATTTAGATTATCTGTGGACTGATAACGGTAAAGCTTTTATCTTCCTTAAGAGATAATTCTCTTACAAGCTGGGATATGGATTGTCAGTATAATTATGTTTACTTTATTTATCAAGCAACAGGAAAGAAGGAAACAAATGTCTTATAATTTATTTCATCTATCTGTAATCACATTGTATTCTTATTTCTACTACAGAAAGTCTTTATATATCGCTGTATATACTACAAGTCTTGCACTTATTTTCAAGTTTCTAAAATTGGAAATGAATAATCGATACATGTATGTGTGTAAACGCACGTATGTATATGTCAGTGTGTATAAAATTATAATAAGAATCTGCATTCTGTAGCTATTGTATAACTATTATAGGAATACCATATTTTATTTTTAACAAATTTCAACGTTTTAATTAGGAAATAGTATGCAAAAATCATGATTGACCCCAGCTTATCCTCTGACCCCACAACTTTTGCATACTTACGTGCTGTCTAGATCTTGAATATCTCAAGTAAACCTAACAATGTATTTCAGTTACTGATTTTCCAAGGGAATTGATTTCAGTTTGGACTCTCCCAGGCCCGCGTGAATCCCGTGTTCTACATCAAACGAAAGACCGAGAAAACTACACACAACATCCCTGTAACACAAATAAAAAAAATCATATAATCAAACAGAATTTGTCACCGTTTCTTTGTTACTATGTTATTCTTTGTTTACAAGTCACACTCCGACCAACAGACAAATTAAATTAAAGTAAAATCTACTCCAGAAGAACAAACAAATCAAATAAACACATGAGGTGACAAAAACAAGATAAGAAAATCTAAACTAATTATTGTTGGAATGTTTACATAATTTGCTCAGACAACAGTTTGTTGTACAACTATCTATCGGGCGCTTTATTTACGCGATCGTAAATCCATAAATGATACCCCTACCTTTGTGTCGGCATCTTTTACTAATATTTTGTTGTTCAGAAGGTGATAATCAACTGATTTCTATCATGTATTTTACAAATTTGACAACAAAACAGATTTCCTCGGGTTAGCAATTTATTGTCATCGATTTGAGAGTTGATCCGTGACGTAACGGGAATCCTTCCGCCTTTGATGCAATCCAAAGGTCATTAGCATAAAGTTCTGTTAATAAGAACTTTGTTTCCTCGGGTTATCTATGTTTAACGGGATTTCTCTGAACAATATGTCGACAACACTTGAGAAAATCCTAGATATGTCTTTGAATTTTGCCGGTGTAAGGTGATTGATGGACAAACAATATAATTATATCACAAATCATGAAGTAACTTAACGATTAACTATAGATGTACTCGTATCGTTTAGGTAGTTTATTTATAAATCACAGAAGAGGTACAGGGAGGTGATGTTTGTATCGTTTCCGATATAATTAATATAGCGACATTAAAATGTGAACCTACTAAGGTTTCAAAATTTGTTTTTACATTATGGTGGATGAAATAATCTGGGTACAATGTACTACCACCGGCATTCCGCAATTTGTTCATAATTATAATTATGATGAGTTTACCACAGAACATCGACCTAAAATGATTTAAATAACCCCCCCAAAAATGTAAATGATAATTTGACATCTTCCTGCTATTCATAAGTTTATGAAACAAAAAACCACAATCAAGAATTTTAGCAGCACTGCTATGCAATATTATTTTTTTAAACTCAGAAATAGAAATATTTTATGAAGAATAAAAAACCACTTCAATGCATCTGAAATTGAAATTTGTAACAGAACACTTTTTTAACAATTATATATATATATATATATATATATATATATATATATATATATATATATATATATATATATATATATATATATATATATATGACAGCTAGTCATGTACATGTTCATTCATTCTTAGAATTTTTATTCTTTTGGTACGAACTTTTGTGAAAATTTGTATATTGTTCATGAGAGATGGATCGAAGTTGTGATGCATCGAAGCCACCCAATTGCTTTCAATTCTGTCAGTCAATTTTAGTTTCACATGATTACATCGGTGAATTAACGTGTTTTGACTTTGTTGATCAAATTGATTTTATAGTTTTTTTTCTTTTCATTTAGATCTAGTTCTATTTACAGTCCGTTGGTTGTTTAGTTTTAGGGGTTTTTTAGTTATGCATTTGTTTTGTAACTTGATCACCCTATACTTGTAACATGTATGCTTTTTCATTTTGTCCTGAGGTCGTCCCGAAAATTTTACCTTTAATTTGTCCGTGTCGTTAGTCATTTTGTTTGTGCTTTATATATACATGTCATAGGCGTCGGAAGCAAATTGAAAGTGGGGGGGGCTAAACTAACTTAAAACACACACACGCCAGAAGTGGGGGGCTAAACCAACTTAAAACACACACACGCCAGAAATGTCTGGGGGGCTAAGCCCCAATTTTCAACACCTATGCCTATCTTTGCCAAAAACGTGGGGGGGCTAAGCCCCCCCTAGCCCCCCCCGGCTCCGACGCCTATGCATGTATCTGAATTCTATATATATGTAGGCAAGGTAGGCCCTATAATCTGAGACATTTTACAACGCAACACACAAGGTCAGTGTAAGTACAGTAAGCTAGTTAGACTACAATCAAATACATAGACCTGGCCAGGAACCCTGGCTATTACTCATTCGTTAACTTTTTAAATTTCAAAATTTAAAAGTGAGCACGTGCACAACTACTATTTAAATGTTAGCAAATGATATATAATGACACCTCACAGTCACCTGGCTGTTTTCCCGCCATGTGTCATGAAGCGTGTCCGTGATCACGTGATCGCCTAGTAAGTAATATTATGACCATTATATACCTACCGTTAGATATATGGTCTGCGGGCAGACAGATATTTATCAAAGCTAAATCACTTGAATGTTTATTCAGAGTATCGAAATGACAGCGGAATGTTTACATTGATGATGTAACAATGATGACAGTCTAGATGATATGACAGTACATTCACTTGTCATTTATATATCTATATATACTTTACTATCCATGTTCCTTGTCAAACACACAAACCGGAATTCGTCCCGTATTTATCCGCGTCGTTTAAGATCACTAGTATAATCTGCTGTGTGTCAATGTCAGGGTACTCACAAGTACTTGATTGGCATTGATTTTTGTTGTTAAAGAAACAAAGTGTAAATAGGTCGTTCTGAATTTCTTTTTATGATTTAGCATCCACCTTAAAATAAAAAATCAATCTTTCAATCAGGAAAAATAAACACAAAACGATAGAATATCACCAGACATTTTTAGGAGAACAAATACATGTTAATGCAATCTACATAAGTATTTTTTGGCACATAAGGCCTAACTTATGAAATAATAGTTTTCATATTGTCAGCGATATATCTCTCATATTGCTGACAACTAAATGTACATGTTAGAATGTTCGTCTCTTTTCTATGATCTCAAATCCAATCCGTCAGCGGACTCTAAACAGAGAAAACATTTGAAATAGCCTTAGGGAGTGATCGATAAGGATTCGTCTTGAGTATTTGCTTAGTGCCGTTTTCCCCCAGACATATTCGTTTGAATTGTATTTGTAGGTGACCAACTTGACCCGGGTCGTATATTATACACGTCACTGACTTGACCATTGACTTTTTACATGTATCATGTTCCCACTTTTTAATGTTCCACGGGATTTTACCCATATCATGTTCCCACCTTTTTGGTTAAACCCCTGGTAAATCAATCTTATATTCATATTCTGCAAGTGACGCACTCATATAAATATAGACAAGATATATATAAATACATATAATATGTAGATTTATCTATCATCTTCCGGACAAGTCTGAATGAAGCAGAAATCTACCTGGATCTCAAATAGGATTTCTTTCATGAGTGACGTGACGCCACAAGTGATTGACATTTCGAATAAATACATAGATCTACTTTTATACATACAAATGTCTTCCGGCTTGTTTTCTTTCCTGTGACCTGTCATTCATGTAGAGTGGACACCGAAATGACATCGTCACCAACTATAGTACAGGTAACACGCTATCTACTTCGGCTTCATTGAGCATTTCAAGATGTCACCAAAGTAAAAATATTGATGCTCCCATTTCAAAATAATACAACGAAATTAAGAATAACAATGTGGACACACCTTCCCCGCTGTCCAGAACAACAGAAAACACTTTTACATAATTAAAACTGATATAACAACCTTAATTTAAAGAGCGACAGCAAATTCCCAGGTTAAAGAAATATTTTTAAGAATGGCTAATTTCATGCATGATGTATAAGATTGATGAAATTATACCGTAAGGAGGTTATATTCTGTTACCTCTTGAAAATAGGTAAAATTCTGTTGTGTCCATTCGTTATCTTGATACATCTCGTTAATCTTTTAAAAAAATCCACATATAATGAAGTAAAACTAGCGAGCTTTTTATTACATATCGATAGCGTTCCAGTTTACCAACGATTTCAATCGAGTTACATCAACATCTCATGAGAATTGTGATCATATGAATATTCATTTATGACCGTATCTGACCATTGTCACCAGTTTTAACTTGACTGAAAAATAATTGTAAATCTAATTTATGTTAATAAAACGAAGACAAAACTTCGCCCGCGCATGGGTATGAAGAATTACGATTCTGCTCCTTTCAATATATCTGGATGATCGGGTGATAGTCATTTTTGTACATCGATTTCAATTCTCTAAACATGAAATCGACATATTGATACGAGTGATATAATCATTGGCTGAGGTAAAAAAGTAAAACAGTGCTCAGTATCATGTCAAAATAAATGATTAAATTTTGCATATTTAAAACTATCGTATTTTTGTTCTGATCAACAAATGGCGTGATTGCTAATGGAAAGTTATCGACGAATCGATAAAAAAAAACCTCACAAAATAAACCAAAAAACAAACAAAAAAACGCCCGAGTATATATAGTACCAGCGATATCTGTTTGGTTTCATATATCGCTGCTAGTATGCTTGAGAAAACAATGTATTATTATTCTTTGTAGCGTTAATACATACTTTTAGTATGAAAACGCTTTGTCCGATATGTTGGTTTTATTCTTTCTGATAATTTACATTAATTCAGAAGTAAACTTTTGTACAGTGTTTCGCTTGTTTCCTGACATTCTAAATACATAATATTCAACAGATGCTAATAACACAAGGCCTTTTATAAATGTTGTACGCTTCTCAATACTATAGCAGGCCCAAAGTATGAGCAAGACGCGTGTAAAACAACATATTGACTTTGCAAAGATAATGTCCTATCACATAACGTGTTATTCTTCTTTGTAAATTAGTTCATTAAGATAACGTTATTTTTTTTTTTATATTCAACGCATTATGACTACTCGTAATGCATATTGTATTTTCTTTTTTTTTTTACAAAAAAAATTACACATATGTCAAGGGTCATAAGTATAATTCATTATTATTGATATATAATGTTTACTCCCTTCAGAAAACGCAGAATGACACCCAGTAAATAGCCGACTCCACACATATGTCATGAAGTAATGCCTCGTTTTCTGATACATCAAAATTTAATACATATTCTAAAAACACCGAGTGGAAGCACATAAAACGTGCACTGATTATGACCAAATTTATTTTCTTTGATCTAAAAATAAGTTTTCCCCGAGAAGGACATTGGCCTTTGATAATTGGGTTTTTTCCAAACAGAAATAGATTATTCCACCATTGCTCTCTGTTCGCTTTAGATATATAACTTTGCACTCGTTTCAGCACGTGTCTGAATCTAGAAGAAAACGTTAGTTTAAGTTTGAATTCCCCGGAAATAGATGAATGCAAACAAGAAAAACGTCAAACTAAGGCCCACGGCTATGTTTACATAAACCATAATGACTGCTAGTCTAATACTACAGGACCAACCTTTGTAGATTGTGTCTATAGGGCTCTTACACAGCACGTGGAGCTTTTATGACCGCTGTTATGGCTCCTAATGGATTTAGACACCTTTATAATGACCAAAGTGTTGACCGTTAGTTTGACAGTTATAGATCAATCAGTTTCTATCATCGATTGATTTCTGACATTTATTGGCGTTTTAAGAAAAAAATCTTTCACTGGTCTGTTTACAATCAGTTTCAAAGTCTGCCATCGTAGTCTTATTTTCAGATCGAGATGTCATTTAAAATAATGAGATAAGGAGAAAGACGGCTCTGATGTGTATATCAAAAGAAACGATATGAAATTATTAACACACTCAGCGATATATAAAGCTAATATTAGCTTTATACATCGCTGACACACTGCAATGTTTGAACTTTAATAAATAATGTAATTTTTCAAAGAAAGATTTGAACAAGTGTGTGAACTGGATTTTAAAACTAATTCTTATTTAGTTTTACATTTCTTTTTACTTCGTGAAACAGACACATTTACAAATAATCATAATCAATGTCAGCGATTGGAAATAAAGGTATCTCTCCCATAACAATAATAGAAATCAAAGAATGAGTAGGAGAAATATTTTTAACACATTATAGGCCTACATACAAATTATCATACACATTTATTATATGAGTAATGAAAACAATGGAATGTAAAGAAAAGTTAAGTTAACATGAAGAGACGTTAAGATTGTGGTTAAATCCTTTCCAATCATCTGTGATATATAAAAATAATTATAAGAAATCATCGCATAAACTTGGTATACAGTTCCTATATTGTCATGTACATAGTTTAGGTTTGATGTAGTATATAATTCTTATAAACACATATACGCTAAGATGCTATAACCATATTTCTAGCCGAAGGTCGGTGGAATCGGGGGTTCTCCTCCACCAATAAAAACTGGACGCCATCATATGACTGAAAGATTGTGTTAGACGTAAAAACAAAAAACAAAAAACCTACACGCTAAGATGCTGTAGCCAACCCTCTCTATCACAACGGGAACGCTTAATATTGCTACAATGTATTCGGATTATATTTTCCAATGCTCTCGTAGTACTCTGCAATTTCGACTGACTGATTGATTGCCAGTGCGGGAGATCTAGAGCTTCTTTCCTAGCCCGGTTCCCTCTCCCAATATTTAATTCTTTTGCTACATAATCGTTAACATTTTTATCACGAAAAATGAAATTTTACGTAAGAATACTAATAATTATGAAATTCTAATACCTACCACACCCTGACTCAACATCTGATCTATAGGTTACTGGTATTTCACCTAGTTATTTGAGAGGATTTACCAGCGATGATGAAGTGGAGCTCACGACGAAACAATAGCTGACAACACGTGTTCTTGACACATTTAAATAACGCGTCGACTGCCCCATTAATTAGTCTCAACACAATATTAGGTGTCTCCTGCCAAAGTAATTATTTTTAACACTTCGACTCCGTGAAAATTGTTGATATAAAACGAAAGTAATTTATCATTTCGATGTTTTTGTTCAAAACGTGCTGCTCGCTCTGCACCGAAACATAAATTGTAGGCAATAAAATTTGTGTCTTTTGCTTTATTATTTGATAGAAAGATTTGGTAAACTTTCGGTAAACTCTATTAAACTTATATTTTATCACACATGGGAGCGTAGTGCAGGCTGTCGTATTTATTCATTGTAATTATAATCCGCATTAATTAACCTAATTATCTGATGTTATACCGTTATTAAAACATTGTTATCATTGGTAGTGACGTTTAGCGTTGTTATGTAATTATTGAAATTCCTCTCGAGTGACGCTGCATAATGTACCTAGAGGAAATGTTTGACAATCACTTAATTAATTAAACTCAATATAACAATAATACAAAGAGTGCGTCCTGAACGTCTGTAGTGCTATAGATACGACAGTGGGGATTGGATTACAGTTATCGTACAAATACCACTCAGAAAATAAATAATATAAGAACTTGAAATGTAACTAGTGTTTAACCCTTCTTACCCTGTTGTAAATCCAAAATAAATATTATCTTTAGAGAGATGGGTATAGTTAATTCACTGAGCGGATTCAGAGATTTGGACACTGGTCACTACTATTTAAATATGGATTTACCACTTCTCGAAACAAAAATCGCAAATTCATGTCTCGCGATTTAGATTCGACAGTGTCGTTAAAATAATTCTATATGCCGTCAAAAGCTCCAAATTGACGCAGTTAAGATTCACGAATAAAATTCTTGTCGAACAAATCATAGATATGTTAAAATATTTATAATAAATTCTCGCGTGTGTCAGCGTGCTATCATCATCTTTGACCATTACTTTTCATATAACTCGACGCTAGTCTGATTAGCATGTCATTAGTAAAACAGACCCCTTGATGATCATTCATTTATTCAACAACTTGGTCGATTATTTGATAATTAATCGATAGAGTTCTTACTGTGCTCCCCAAAGAGATCAACATCAAATAAGTTACTGAGATAGCTGAAATCTGCAACAGTATCACATTTCAAAGTACTCAGGTCCGTCTTGCGATAGATTTATTATTGATGAGGGAGAACAGATAGCGAATTCGGTACTTTAAAACAAAAAGAGTTGCCAACTCGAAGGGAAGACGTTCTCATTTCAGTAAATAAAACATATATAACATTGTACATTTCAGTATAACTTAAAAGCACAGAAATTTCGCCAGTTCCAAGTTTTAAGAATGTCTTAATACAGCTATACTTACAGATGACACGCAGGTAAACTGCCGTACACAACTGCATTTAACAACCTATATGTCTCTCTGTCAACGTTGGGTTTATATTCCCAGTGTGTATAAAATTTTCCTCTGCACTGTTGAGATATGTACATTAGGAATGTTTTATTCGGATATGCCTTAGCTTAAACGGGAACTGTACCGTGTCAATAATATTATCTACATTTCTATGGCCCAGTAGATTTCAGCGTCTTTAAATAAGGAATCCATTATATATCGTAAAGAATAAGAGGAATATGAAGATTATCCGATTAAAAATTCATAAAGCATGGAAAATTAGTGTGGAACATGCCATGGTTTTATATATTGTTTTTATTTAAAAAAAAGACAAACACTTTTAAATATTACAGCTTAAGCAGAAAATACAGTAATATTTTCGATGTAAATTATAAATGTGTGTTTAATATTGTATACTTATAATTTATATCTGTTTAAAGGAAATGTAAAATCGCTATTTTTTTATTTTCCGTAAATCAAACTTTTCGACAATCAACAAATTCGTGATAAATTTATTACATGTATTTATAAACTATGTGATTCTATAGTAACATCAACACGGTAATCTAGTATAAATTAATATAAATATTTCCCGAGGACCGAGCCTTGCACAAGCACCTGTTTCACTGATTTACAGATTCGGAATACGAGATCAAAGTAGTTTTCTGACAATGGATATTTTGGCTTGAAGATTTAATTTACAATACCAACATATGGAACGTGTGATAAAACAGAGATGACCTTTGTCTCTAAGAGGTCCATTATAGATACCAAAGAAATATTAGTAACTCGCTGTATTAATAATTCAGTGAGCACAGATTTGATGTTGCCCATGAGCGCCATGATTCGCCGTTGAAAACTAAACAAAGACTTCTGATAATCGATTTCCAAGCTTTATACCACTATGTTTATCGATTTCAGTAGGGAAAAAATTGTAAACCATATACAGTGGTCAATATTATTTCGGCGTACACAAATCTCTACTTATAATGTTAAAATGTCGTCCAGACAATGATACTCGTTATCGTCACGGTGTGTGTAGGATTGGTGCAACACTCCGTCCTTGTAGAATTGTAGTTCGCCTTTGAAATTAGTTAACGAGGCAGTTGATGATTCTAAAATTTTAGTATATTCTATATTTCATCACAATTTTTGTTGTCCTGCAAAACATAAGTTTTCAAAACTATATTGCAATTATGAAAAATGAGGGACATTAATGAGTAAAAACATACATGTAAATAGGAATTAAAGAATATGTGCATATATCTTTTTGTTATTGTAAATCAAACTAAGTAATAAAAAGAAAGATGGGGGGGGTGGGGGGGGGGGGCGCAGCTAGTACCCTTTAATTTTTTCGAATATTTTATAGAATTATCCAGAAGGGTATATATGTTGTCTGCATAATTTATACCCGGCAAAACAACAGATATGTAGTTTGGGAGTAGAGTAGTACTGTAGAACAAACTTCAAGTTGAACACTTTTGAAATAAAGGTTGATGTATCAAGAAAATAAAATATATATACATGATTACATATACTGGTTACAGTTGGTCACTCCATCTTATATCAAGTTGTTCCTTTAGAATATAAAATAAAAACAGGCATATTACAGGTGATAACTGGAAAACTTCCCAAATCGGAAAGTTATCTTTTGGTTTTATCATTAGCATATTTTGGAAAATAATTAATCATATATAAATTGTTGTGTCTTGGTAAAGGTGTTATGATAAGATATTTTACAGTGAAGAACAAATGAATGAAATTGTACCCAAATTTATTTATCAAAAGAAAGTGAAATATCTAGATACATGTATTTTATAAAAATTGCTTGAGAAACTCAGTTCAGCACTTTTTCTCATGCAATTGATTAATTCAATCTTAATATTTGTGTATCCATACCATACTGGACCTGGCCTTATTTTCACAAAATATATAGAAATGTAAGATTTTTTTTTGTCTGTGTATAGCTCTTATTTGTTATTGTACAAGTAGTAAAAGTAGAAAAAATGAAAATATTTGTTTTCGGAAAACAACAGCTAATGTCCCTTTAATTAATCCAAAAATTAAAATGGTGATATTGTAAGATTCATCACCATAAATATGTTATCGCCTTTTCAATTTAATCACCAAAACTGTTATTATTTATCCATAATTTATTCATTTATTCAGTGTAAAAAGGAGATTTGCATTGACGAAAATAACATCGGTGTTCAAAAACACATATAATCATCATTACAGCAAAATAAGAATTCATTCAGAATATGAGATGGTAAAAAGAACCGACAAAAACACTAAAATTTCTCTCATTTGAATTAGGCAATATGGCACGAGATAATGTGCCAGTATTTGCACTGTGGAAACACGAGTTGTTTCCCGTTAATCGCTAGAGGCGTAAGTACGCGGTTACAGTGGTGTTAACTTGTAACCGCGTGTTGTGCGGTCTAACTAAATTACAGTCAATTGCCTACTTCATCCTTACTCTAGGCAATTTTTTTTCATCAATTTGGAAAATTAACAAACATTTCTTAATTTTTTTGCATTTAACACACCTCTTCAGGCTTCCAACACAATTATGAAATTTATGTACCCAGTGACTTAATTATCTAAATACTGTATATAACACATGTAATTGTTTATTGATAGTTCAAAGAGACCTTTTGTTTTAATCATCCCGGAAATAATTTATCAAAATATCGAGAAAATTACATGAATGTAAATTACATTCAAAATTGATATGTAAATCCATTAAACTGCTAAATGTAATATTTTTGTTTGCTGAATTTTAATTCAAATAGAAAATTAACTTGTAGCTAATTGTGTTTAAAGTTAGGTTATGAAATTATTTGTCACTCACATGTCTGAATTAATCAACAAAAGCAGAGTTATACTATATAACACTGTTATATAAGTCTCTGGCAAAAGATATAGATTACAAAATACATAGCTACCAGAAACAAAAAATATTGTATGTTCATATATGTGTGTCTGTGTTGAGAAGAGTGTATATAAAGCAAAATATTTTTTTATATTTAAAAGTATGAGTAGAGACTGTAAATGAAAAACACACTACAATTGCTGATATCATATCTCTTAAAATATTTCACAAGATCTACTATAAATGCCATATTTTTTCCTCTTTTTTATATTTTTGGTATTATTAACTTCTTACAGTTTTACATATTTAACCAGTTATAATATAAAGCCTATAATATTGCTTATTTAAAAACAATACATACGCAACAATATTTTTGTAACGATTTAATTCCTGATTAATGTTTATTTTTTTCTTTAATGTTCCATTTAACCCAATTGTTGAAAAAGTTAATTAACACTATGTTAAGGAAAAGAAAGTTCATCTAAAGTAATTAAAATTCGAATATTTAAACTACAGTTGGCTACATCGAAATTCATAAACATTAGCTAATACACTAATACGACCCCTTTGTTGTACCCCGCATTTCCTCGCCATCCAAAGCAAGTGCCAACACGCTAAACTTGTGTCTATTTATGGCTGAGCTAGCCAACCATGGACTGCATAATATATGATTGATTATTTCAGCATTTAAGTTGTTTCTCGACATAATCTTGGGGAATTTTTTTAATTTTAACATTTTGGTCTTCATTTAATTGTTAGTATGATTTTTCCCCTATGGAATTATACTTTCAAACTTTATGTAGAAAACTATTTTTGATAAACATACAATGACGCACTGATTGTAAACACTGACATCACGTGATCGCATCGCTCAATGCTCCGCCTACCTGAATTCTGATTGGCTATTATTTATTACTAGCTCTTGGCTTGTTGCGACTTGCTTTATAATCGATTTACACTCCAACGGGGCTAAACGTGGTTCATTACTGTTTTGGATTTACGTAGCAAGCATGGAAATTAAACCTAAAGTTTGTCGAAATTTATTTGGTAGCCCAACACCCGAGGAAAGGGTAAAATGGAAAAACGAAGTGAAAGAAGAGTTAGCCAAGGACAGTTTTTGTGCACGGACAACGTGGAATTTTGATATGGATAAAGATGTTCCATTGGAGGGTCCATATCAGTGGCAGATTGAATTAGCACAAAACGTGCCATCATTTTATACTAAAGGATATGCGCCTACAAAATTTAGAATACAGCGGAGACGGGATTTGTGCAATGTTTCTCGTGACAGAAGACATTTTCCAGACTCGGATTCAGACATGGAGATAGTGTCAGATGTTGTTTCACAGAGATGTGAAAATTGTGATGATATAGACAATTTAAACGATAGTGGAATTTCTAGTCAGAATACATCAATGTGCAATAGTGAATCCAGTGTAAAATTACCTAGGAAACTTAAACAGACGGAAATAAACAGTAAGTAAAAGTTTCAAAATTATAGTAGCGAAACGTGAGTGAACACGAGGCACGGGGCCTGTCACTGACGTGAGACCTACATCTCAAATTGCGATGTGACAAGCTTAAAGTAGGTCATTTTCAGTAAGTTACGCTTCGCCTCTCGATGTTTACTACGACGCTAAACTCGTAGTAAAATCACTAGGCCCTACTACAACGACCAACTTCACATTTAGATTTTGTGATGGCGTGAGTACAGAGGGTGTGCATCTGTGATATAAATAACTCAATAAGTATACAATACACTATTTAAACGGTTTTTACCATTAAATTACTTTTGTTTTGGTAGGAAATAATTGTGTGTTTACGACTTTGGACGTATTTCCTCTTAATACACATAAATTATGTAAATAGCAAAAGTCGTGAAAATTGAGCAATACGGAAATAAGATTCGAGTCGCGGGCATTTAAAAGATAACGTGTTTGTTCGGATCATGTAAACATTGTGCGGGAAGTATTTGAAATCTTGCCATTGGATTTTGATTGGCGACATGTAAAAGTCTTGTACAGACTTGTAGAAATGCCCTGTTCTGATATGTCTTGTCAGAATGCCAATACTATTTTACCGGGTTTCATTCATATAGAACAGCGTGTTCTTACAAATCAGCTATTCATATGATTCGGAATTGTTTTTCTTTCGCGCCGTACAAATTTATTAAGATTTATTTATGGGTTTAATTGCAAGTCAAACCATAGCAATAACGAAACAAAGTTGAATAATTATGTTAATTTGTAGCGAATGAGTCATGAATTGATCAATAATAAAGATTTTAACCCAGAAATAGACACAACTTATCGATTTCAAAATACAATTATCATATTTGAAAGAAATAAGATAGAAATTAAATTATTTCATAATGCACACGAAAACATTACTCCGTATTCCATATTACTTACGGGCGCCAGTGGCAAGTTAATTATAAATCAATTAGTCTTATTCAATTTAATTTCCTTTGTCTATTCCAGTATTTTGATAGACTAGAGATATTTGGAGCCATATGATACAAAATACATTGTACTATATATCTTGCTCATATTATTTAATACTTTATATAAATTATTCTTTTTAGATATTTTTTTCTGCCTTGACTAAGTACAAAATTTGTGGTAAATATATTTACAATTTATGATTTTTTTCTTTGTTATTTGCAGATTTTATGAAGAAAAGAAAGCGACCCTGTCCGAGTCCCACAGTCAAACGATTGCGCTTTTAGCAGTCTTCATTGTAAACATTATTTCTGTAAGTTTTGGCAGCATATCTATTTGTACTGAATAATTTAACACACATTCTACCACAATAACACTGAAAGTTTGCATTACTATGGAATTATATAAACAAACATCAGCTGATTTAATTAAGCAATCTAAATTTGGTCCAGATTTTAAACCGTGTCTGGAAACTTGCCCATAACAGGTGTATTAAGCGTTTCGTACACACAAATTCAAATCAATAATACTGTATGGCTAGGTAAATTGATACTAGTTTTCTTGACGTACTCAATTTAATATTGATTCCTTTTCTTCTTTTTTACTTTGTATGAATATTTATATTTTGATAATATTGTTATTTTTATCAACATGTTTATACACACATTACAGAAGTAATAGTCAAAGGACTTTGTAAACAAATTTGATACACTGTATTTAAATCAGACATTTTGAAATAATAAAAAAAA
This sequence comes from Atrina japonica, assembly GCA_030159075.1. NCBI lineage: Eukaryota > Metazoa > Mollusca > Bivalvia > Pterioida > Pinnidae > Atrina > Atrina japonica. The sequence continues at coordinate 125,693 of BROG01000628.1, forward strand.
ATACTGGTCAATTGAACCAGTGAATAAAGGAACTTCACTAGTCAAATAATTTTTTTACTGGTCTGTATGTGTATATATATATATATATATATACACACACACACACAGTTTAAAAGAATGGAAAATCACTGGTGATTTGGACCAGTTATCAGATAGATTTCTGTCAGATTTACTGTTTTTTCTGGTATAAATCTGGTGAATTTCAAAAACTCTGATATACATGTATTTTACATTGAATTTGGTCTCTGTAAAAATGGCCAACTTGTGAAATGTGGTTTGATCATTTGAAGTAATAACATTTGTGCAGCATAATTTAAGTTATTATAAGTTTCTTGTATTATTGATTTTGTTGTTTAATAATTTGCAAAAAATTACATCCCACGAAATCAAACAAAATGAACATTGTTATATCGTGGGAAAAATCTCAAGGTGTTGAGAGTCTGTTACAAGGAGAGTTAATTTCATCTCCAGGTGTTCATTTCGGACTGGTCATTTTCTATTGAGTTTGACAGTGACTCCCATTTGTCATCTCCGGCTGTTGCTAGTGATCTAAAGAATTGGCCTAAAACATAATGCCAACTTGAATGTTTCATAAATTAATTCAACAAATAATTATTTAAATTCATTATCAGCTTTTAAGAGCGTAGGTAAAGCTAGACAGACTTGATGGTGTATTGCTATAATTCATTTTACCTGTACTGTACAAATCACTGTCAGCTATTCATTAGTTTACCTGTCCACAGGTTGAAGATGTCGAGTTTTTCGTTTTAATAACACACTTTTAGTCTGAGGTTGGTCAGTTCAGCATTTGTGTTCAGTGTATCATATTGTTATCATAATAAACAAAGGATCTACCTGGATGTTCATTGTAAGACTCTTTAGTTTAACAAGAAAGGTGCAAGTTTCCAGTTTGTAGTAATCGTATAGTAAAAAGTGCTTCTCATCAGATAACCTCATTTCTAAGCTACGCTGTGTTTGACATTTTCAGTGCCTGGGAAAAACACTTTATTTGCATAAAGCTTGCCCTGGTTTTTTTCTACCAGCAAACTACTCTGGCCTCCAGCTATCATTATGGATGTTAATAAGTGATAGATGAGGCAAGTTGTTTATAAAGATCTTCTTAAATCCAGGTCACATCGTGTTCCTTGGTAATACACATTTAAAGACCATAGATGATATGCATTCATTTTGATGTGATGTAGGTCGGGGTTGTTTTTATGAAAACAAGATGACTTATTGAGAGCACAAAACTTTGTTTATCTGCAGGAGTTGGTTATAAAGTTGTCATAGTCGCTTGACATGCCATTATATAATTTTGTTTGCTTTTGGATCTTATTCGACCTAGATAAATATAAATATGTAGTTTGTGTTAATGTTTAAAGTCCCAGATTTAGTTTTTAAAAAAAGGTTGGATAGAGTAGTGACTTTTTTTAGTTTTATATATACTCCAGTGTTGAGTATTCGTGGAAAAAAGTGTAATTTTTATTTTGTACTGGTTTGAACTTTCGTGGTTTGGCACTTTTAAAGTACTCGTTTGTTGGATGTAGCCTGTTTAATGATGTGATAAGGACTGCTTTAATGTGCTTTGTAGAAGGAGTTCCCATTAAGTTTTGTGGATTTGTCAGTTTTTCGTATAATCCTTCCTTTCCATTTTACAGTTTTCCCCACTAGACCCCAGGAAATATATCCATTTTGTACTTGTCAAGTGCACCTTACAAATCAAAATATGTATGCTTTGCTTCAAGGTCTCGAGCATTGTTTGGTATGTAATGTTGCATTATTTGATAAGTCATGTTGCATAGATGTTTATCTACAGCATATATTCCTTCCTGTATCTTATTATATATTGCCTTTGTTTACAGATGATCAGAAGTGCCAGTGCTAATAATTAAAAAATGGGGAAAAAGGCATACCAGCTGCTGTAACTGATGACTCAATTCATTATGTTGCCATGGATACATTTAGTTTTGATTGACAGGGGAATTGATTTCTTGTACACTAACAAAGGAGCAATATGTTACTGTGAGCTGCAGAAGAAGATAAAAAGATGTTTATCATTTACTTACCATATATATGTTGATCATCTTGGATGGAGCAGGACTTCAAAACTGTGCTGATAACAAATTCCAGCAAATCTTGACATTTGCAGTGATACAATTTTTTTATTTTCAAAGAAACAAGATGATTAGTCAATCTTGCCAGAGCTAACAATGTTGTTCATATTTGACTAGTGATTTAATTGAGCAAGTAGTTAAAAGTATTGTGTTTATCACAAATTCTGAAAATTCTGACATGTTTTTTTCATAATATATCGTCATAGAAACAAACCATCAATTTGGGACGTCTTTGGTTTTTTTCTGATTCAAATTTGGATTGTGCATGAAAGCTTTTTTTAGTCTCAGGGGAATGCAGAATGTATACTTGAGGTTTAAATCTTTGTTAAAAGTATTGTTTGCATGCATTTTGTAACAAATATGAAAAAGAAGCTTCTGGAGTAAATAATCTAGATAGCTTGAAAAGCTGATATTATTGATATTGGATTTAAACTTTTGAGATCTATATTATTTTGAAAAAAGGGTTCTTTTTTGGTAAAAATAATTTGAGGGTTAGGGGGTGTTTAATTTTTATTTCTAATTAGTAGCATTCCATTCAACAACGACACTAAAAGTACAGTTGTGGAATTTTAGAGAAATTTATTTTGATTTTTTCCATGTAGATTGCATGCTAGTATGCCTTTTTTCATACATAGATTTTTGTGGTTTTTGTTATATATTTTATTTTGTGCAATTACCTGGCAAACTTCTTATTTTGTTTGGGTCTTCCAGAGGGCTAACCAGACTTGAGATGAAAAAAAAAACCAATTATCCATGAAGTTGATGGTTTTAAACTGATATTGGTATTTCATTTCTATTTACATAAAGTGAAGCCCCATGGGAGCCTCATTCAGAAGTACAGAATGTTTTGCTATATTGATCTCAAGACATTGTAGTATTTATGGAAGGGAAATTGAACATATTTTCAAAAAAATCCTTTGTACATGTGAATATATCGAGGTTTCATTGTCGAGACCCATGGAGAAACTATTTATTTTTGCCTTTTTGATGTACAGTATATACAAATTATTAATAATACAACTAATGAGTATGTATTGTTAAAAGAGATGTACATATTTTAATATATATTGAATTTATTGTAAACAGATATATTTAAAAAAGGAAAACAGGAAAAAAATCAAAGAATTTCAAAATTTGAAATTCTGTAAATCACACTATCAATTATTTATTATTAATATTATTATTATATATTATTTATGGTATGGAATACCATAGGGAAAATTTTAAACATGAATAAAGGAAAATATTTTAGGAAAGTGGGTACAGATTATTAGTTGCTCAAAAAGAGGGGAATGCATAAGACAAAAATTTGATCTCAAAGACTTGGGAACTTCAGGAACTGGATCTTGCCAATTTGGCTATATAGTCAAATTTGAACATTTGAAAATTGTGGATACTTTTAACATGTGTAAATGTGGAGATTTGAGAGATGGTGCATGTTAGTTTGACAAATGTGTTATATGTTCTTTAATAATGTGGAGACCCAGTTCCTGAAATGTATACACAAAAAGTATTTATCAGGGTTGATTTTAATTGTAGTATATACATGTGTATGAATTTAAGAAGCCGTATGTGTGCTCAGCACCACCATTTTGATAGATCATAATATTTATATTTTTTTTTTTTTTGCCAAAAATATCTTTTTCATTGTATTATTAAAAACATGGTTCTTTTTCAAATCCAAGTAATTCCATGTTATGCCAAATCAAGAATACATTTTGATTTCGAGAACCATTTTAGAAACAGAAAACAAGAACTCAGGGGTATGGGCAGGGAGCATCAATGCTATAGTAGACAACCATCAAGGGGAGACAATTGTTTTTCATTATTTTCACACCATCATGTATTTTGTTGACTACATTAAATGTATCATTTTACATTGAAAATTGGTATTCTTGAGATGAATACCATACTGTTAATTTATTGTTGTAGAAATAAATTGATAAAAAAACTTGAATATTTGTTCTTTGTGTTGTCTGAAATGTAGTAATTGGAGAAATACAGAAGAAAAGTGAGGAACAGATTACATGGAATTGTAGATTAATTATTTTAAATCATTCCATGTTATCTTAATACTATTTATCAGGTGAGGACTGATTTTCATATTGCAGAGGACAAAATGTACATACACTTGACAGGTTCTGGTCATATATCTAGAACAAGGACATCATTTGGTACAAATGTACCTTTTGTATTCTTGTACATGTATTTAGTAATCACATGCACTCAATAATTATACAGAAGGAAACATCATCACTTAAAAGTTCTTAAAGCTACAACTTGTCAGCAATCCATGATCACTGGTCAATACCCATGACAGTATAAATCCACCTGCCCAACACCCAGGGATAAACTCAATTTTAGCTCAGGCAAGTAGAAAAATACGGACAGCTAGCATGTGCAAGCTAAAAAATATTACCAATATTTTTAAAACTGGTCTAGTCCTATTACTACTGCAAATGTTGAGAAAAAGGATTGGAGGACAGCAATTAACACTCCATATTAATAGCTGTATATAGTTAGGTAATTTTGCCAGTGCATTCTATGCCATGAAATGGCCTACTGGCCAGCGCAAGTTGAAAATTACTTTCAGCCAACTGTGGCCAAGCTGACTCCAAAGATATTTGCCTAGCCCTGACAAATCAGACAATGGGCTTTTTGATTTTAAAATCCATCAGTCTAATAGATACAGAATTTATGTTATGTCAAAAGAAATATAAATCTAACTGCTTTACACTGGATATTATTTTAACTTGTCCATCAATTATAAATCATTAGATCATTTGGAATTATCCCATGACACCCTGTAACATCAGGATCTGACATCACAAAACTTGAGAATTACTGAATTCTAAAAAGTTTACTCAACTTCGGCAAATCCTGGGAGTGGCACCATAAAACTGGAGAATTTACTTAAATCTGAGAAAATTCTCAATTTGGTCTGCTCAGCCAATCAGATTTCAGAATTAGCCAAAGTTAAGTAAAATTTTTAGACTTAAGTTATTCTAAAGTTTTATGATGCCAGGCCCTGAAATCTGATTGGCCGAGCAGGCCAACTTGAGAATATTCACAGACTTGAGTAAATTCTCAAGTTTTATGATGCCAGGCCCTGAAATCTGATTGGCCGAGCAGGCCAAGTTGAGAATATTCACAGACTTGAGTAAATTCTCAAGTTTTATGGTGCCAGGCCCTGAAGTCACAACATTTACAACTACAATGCAACATTTTTTCAGATAAAAAAAATATGTTTTTGATTTACGAATTACTTTAGAATATTGCTTAGTGCATATTCAAATTTTGATTACCAAACTCATTTTTTTCTCCGAGAAATTCATAAAATGACCAAAAGTGTTTGATGTCTATGCTAAAAGATACAAAATATTTTTCCTAGTCGGTCACACCAGAAGTCAAAACGATAAATAAAAGTTGAGATTATTTAAATTTGGTTAATCCATACCCAGATGTGAAATGTAGGGATTTTAAGTAAAATTGGCTAAAATGTTGCTGCAAACTGCTGTCCCAGGTTAGATGTTGGTTGTATTGTTGTTTAACGTCCCACTGAAGAATCTTTCACTCATATGGAGACGTCACCAAATGCCAGTGAAGGACTTCAAAGTTTGGCCTATGCTCAGTACTTACGGCCATTGAGCAGTGAGGGTTCTTTAACGTGCTGACATCCACTGTGACACGGGTTTTTACTGTCTCATCTGAAGGACAGGAATCTTACCTAGAGTAGAGCGCACTACAGACAGAGCCAGACTGGCTCCCCAGGTTAGAAAAATTCAAAAGAAGTGCTGTCTTCTGCAATGTAGATAGACAAACTGACTTACTGCTCTATCTGGCCAGATGGATATGCATGCATACATTCAACATTAGAACATACCAAGCTGTAAACATTTTAAGATATTAATGCAGTACAATTTGTCATGAGAAAAGCATGCAGATATCTTCAAAACTTTATTTTCCAACTCATTTTCCGTAGACCTAGCTTTTGTATGTTGGAGTTGGAGGTCAACAAGTAGTGTCCAAACTTTAAGTTATTGTCACACTACACCATATAGCTAGCTCTACAATCACAGATTATTCAACATCGGTTTTGTCCAGTGGACCAACGTTTCACATCCGTTATTTATCAGTTCCGATGCGTTCCTTGTCAGTTATCGTACGTTGAACATACGTTACATATCCGGTAGTGGTCCGGTCGTTTACTAGGTCCACCACACAAGAACGGATGTGAACAGGACAAGTACCGTAAAGGGAACGCACCAGTAAAGAACAAAACGAACGCCAGCGCATTGCTACCATACACTCTAACAGACAACATTGTACGGTGGTGTATGTTCCAAATTTTGAACATCTTCAAAATCTTCCACCGGATGGAACGTACATCGCCAGACAAGGAGCGCAGACGCCGCATAAGAAACGGAAAAAAATGTATGCAAACGTGCACGAACGGATTGGAAATTTTGTTATACAAGGGTCAAAGTCACAGTGTGAAACCTACAGTATAATTGTAGATAATCGGGGTCAAAATAACCTAAAGATAAAGTTCAGGGATAATCCATGTATAAGGTAGATTATCAAGAAATAAAAGATTCTTCTATGTGTAACTTTTTGATATGATCACATTTAAATATTGCCAGTGTACCTAAAAGTGTCACGCCTTTTCTACTGAAAAACTTGTGTCTTTTCATATACCAATTATTTAAAGAAATTAGTCAAGTTCAAAGTCACTCTGTGTTAAGTTAAAGTCGATCTGTCAAATTAAAGCCACTCCGTGTTAAGTTATAGTCAGTGTGTTAAGTTACTGTCACTATCTGTGTTCATACAGTCTTAGGTTACAGTCATTATCTGTGCTTAGATACAGTCGCCAGAAGTTAAAGTCACTGTGTTTTAGGATATAATTACTGTGTTTTAGGTTACAGTCACCGGTCACACAGTTGTTACAGCTCGGTAGCCCGAAGGCCCGTTACTCCGAAAGTTTGATACTCTGAAGGCCCGATGCTCCGAAAACCCGTTACACCGAAAAAGTGCACATAATGTTCAATTTCTGAAGAGTGACTAAGGTGTAATGGTGCACCGTTAGGGCTACGTTCGACAGCGCGAGGGAGTCTTTGTGAAAATACTATCAAATACGTGCTTTTATACGGTGTCCTCATGGGTAATCTGTAACTGCCGAACGGGGCGTTGTAAAACACCGTTGAGATCGCGCTAACACGCTATCGCTCACTTACACTTTTCACCCCTACGCAACAGAGTTGCAGGGGATATAAATATGCGGCCGTTCGTGTGTGGTTGGATGAGTGGAGGGCGTCCGCGACAGTTTTTCTTGTGGGCACGACACAGACTACATTTTTTGCCCGATCACTTTCAACCTTCACATGCACGTTGTTCATGATGAGAGGATTAATCCTTTTGGTTTTGAGTCACGGAGGCAAAGGTCAGGGTCAACTTTAGCCAACATTGCGAGGGGATATAGCGGCACATTAGCGTGAAAGCGCTTCTGCGCGATAGCGCGTTTTAAAGTGTTTTACAAACGCGCCGTCGCGCTTTTACACATGGACTCATCAAGACACCATACTATCGCGCTAGTAAACACATGTTCGTGCAAACGTGCTTTCGTGCTTACACACCATCTCACTAATACGCACGCCATCGCGCAATTGTGTTATCATGCTATCTCGCTACCGCGCTCCGCGCGAATAAGGTATCCTACAAACACATTAACACGCTTTTGTTCTTACACTAAAATGAACGATGGGTGGGGGAGTAAATATTATAGCCAAAAATGAGGAGGCGACACTGAGGTAAAAATATAGTAAGTGAGAAAAATAGGAGGGTAAGTGGGAGGTATTTCAACCCAGGAAAAAGGATGCCTGATGTTTGGTGATAGTAAAATGAAAAAGGAATGCTACAACGAAACAAACAAAAAGGCCAAACAATACAAAAAAGATCTGTTTAAGAATATAGGTCACGGTCATCGGGTCACAAGGATATCTCAAACCTCATAAAATTGGGCAGGAACAGCTTAATGCAGGTTTATCAGAGTAAGGACCTTCGGAGTATCGGGCCTTCGGAGTAAGTGGGCTGTCCCCCGGTAAGTATATACACAGTATATTAACATGATATGAACTTGGGGATGCAGATCAAATTCTATTTCGGAAAGGGAAATAACTCATATATATATATATATATATATATATATATATATATATATATATATATATATATATATATATATATATATATATGTGTATATATATGTGTGTGCGCGCGCGTATGTGTGTGTGTGTGTGTGTGTGTGTGTGTGTGTGTGTGTGTGTGTGTGTGTGTGTGTGTGTGTGTGTGTGTGTTTGTATTATATAAAGCACTAAAACCAACAACACTATAAATCCAAAGGTGTCGGATCTAAGCAATCAGATACAATTCATGAAACGAATTATATAAAGCACTAAAATGACTAACGACCCGAATAAAAAAAGAGAATCAAATTTTCGAGACGACCTGTCTCTTCTTCCGGACTGATAATTTAACAACATAAAATACACACACACACACGGAATACAAACAAATCGCTACATGTTAAAAAGGGTTTCAGTTTCACGTTCGATATCATAGAATTTTAACGTGATTTGGGTGACATGGGCCCGAAATCACCAAATTTGCTCAGTACTCAAGCTCAACTTTTATTTCATTATTTTAACTATATAATCATTTGTAAAACTTCCAAATTGAAGTGAATAGGAAACATTAATATTTAACATCAGTCACATATTAATGTTTTCGTCACATTTATGATTTTCCTGTAAAAAAATTAATAAATTCTTTGAGTATGGTACTCAAAATTTGAGTACGTACTCAAACTATTTTTTTCATATTTCGGAAGTTTTCTTCAAATGAGCAATAATTTTTATCATGATTTACAATTGTATATCGTCAATATACATACATGTCCAGTTACAGAATAAATTTTGCTTGTTATTTCCTTAAAATCAAGAAAAGTTAGTTGAGCTCCTCCAGTACTTCGGGCAATTTACTCAAACTAAACTTTTGGTGATTTCGGGCAATTTACTCAATACTTCGAATTTTAGTGAATAGGAAACACATTACAATTTTACATTAGTCACATATAAATTTTGACCACACTTATAGTTGCTATAAAACAATGAATAAAACGTTGAGTCGAACTCAAAATTTTACGTTAATAGGAAACACATGAACAATAACTTTTACATTAGTTAACATTATAAATCTTTGCACCACACTTATAATGTTGCTTGTTTTTGCCTTAAAACAATGAATAAATACGTTGAGTACTGAACTAAATTTTTGAGTTTATTCATTTTTTTACATGAAAATATTGGGGAATTATATTTGATATCAAATAATAACAATTTCCTTTCTACTCATATATTTAAATCCCAAAATATATGTATTTGCTATAACGAAATCAATGATACCAGTAACTTTGGTGACTTCGAACCCAGAATAATGTTTAAACTGTGTTTTTCAGCCTTAATAAATCAGTTTAATATAACAGTTAGTTGACGATTTGAAAACAAGAAAAAGGTAAATATTAGTGATTTTCCCGTTTAGACCTTGCAAAAAATGTTGATCGGTCATTTTTTACATGGAATTAATTCTATACTTGTACGTAGTAAGGGACGAAAACAAATATATATAATGTGACTGAGGCGTGTCTGTATACTTAAAATAATAATGTCTCCTAATTACTCATATCCATCAAATCCCAAAATATATAATATTTACTATAACGAAATAACAGTTGAGCTTGAGTACTGAGTAACTTTGGTGACTTCGAACCCAGATTTTGATGTGGTATTTTAAAGATGAGCAGGACATATTAAAATTTTTATTACGAGCCATATTTGGGACAAATTTTGTTTATTCTGTTTCAGCTATTTGGTTGATTTCATTCACAGTTTTCGTTATATCGTTGGTAGTTTAGTTTCATTTTGATGTTCTTACAAAGAATTTGACAGTTTGTTTACTGGACATGATTTCCTATCGTTGGTACTTGGCAATCTCTCTCTGGACTATTCCTATCTCTCACTCTCTCTCTCTCTCTCTCTCTCTCTCTCTCTCTCTCTCTCTCTCTCTCTCAAAATTGACAATTAAACCAATACTTAACTTAAGCTAGCCATTTACAAAAGTGACTGTCAATTTGTTAAAATTACTAAAACTGTTTCCGCCATTAATATGAAACTGTTGAGAAAGGGTTTTATGTAACACACATTTTAACATGACAGCGGATTTACAACGTTATGTAATTTAAAACTAATCCAGATACTAGAGGATGTCATTACTTTAAAACAATTGAGAGAGGAAATTGTTTTTCTTTCTCTCAAGAACTTTCCGTTAACTACTGCTGGACTTTGTCTCTGGCCATGCCTCAAGTGGCTTATATATTGTTTTTAATTAAATTTTATTTCTTACTTTTAAAATTGAGGGGGAAATATATATTCAATAAATTAACAAAAATCCTCCATTTGAAAAACATGACACCTGACATTAATTGAACCTTGACCTTTACCTTAGTTGTGTATTTTGGGAAGCTGGGAGTTCCGATTTAGAATCACACGCCCCGTATTACATACTAGAGTTTTACAAATTTACTTAGAATTCAAACTTGACCCACTGGACTTATCAATTCTCATAATCAATTTGGAACTTCAGTTAATTCTTATTCAAGACAGAACCATGGACCAACACTAAAACATATCATCATGCGTGTTTGACCGCAATGTCAGTGTTCATGCTCCCAAAATGTTTGGCCTCGTGACTGGACGACAACTGCATGACAACGCCCCTGTTCCAGAGGACTTTTTTTCTCGATTAAAATGGGGAACTTTTGGACTTAATTACAACAAAGCCGAAATGAAACAAAGTGGGATAGGAAGGAAGAGGAATAATAAAATAAACAGCGTGAGAAAGAACAAGTATTTCGACTGATAGACTTTAGTAAAACACTCTTTAGCTGAACTTAATGAGTTGGTGTACGCCCTGATAACTGTCTTATTTTTCGTCTACCGAAATATTTTATCTATAAATAAATAAATCTATAATAATTTATATCTTTACCTACTGGGGCTATTTAAAGCAAATTTTCCTCTGGTAAGAAATAATTGATTACCTTTATCTTATACCTGCAATGCATTTATTCAATTTCGTAGATACCGAAAAGGTTTTTGCTTACAGCAAGATGCCTATCACCAACCCATTCACCCGGGGAAGGGAAGGTAAAAGTGATACGGTCAAGCTGTTAGACAACGAAAATGTTAGGCAAGTATTATCAACAAATACCGAACTATAAGGTATCCGGTTAAAAAAAGTTTTTCATTTTTATATGATTCCATAGGACAAAATTTGAAGCCCTTCACCGGCATTTGGTGACGTCTCCATATGGGTGAAAGATTCTTGAGTGGGACGTTAAACAACAATAAACAAACAAAACAAACAATCCTACAGCTGTATAAACCATGGTATTGTTTATGATATACGGATTTATCTCATGATAAAATATAGATATGAAGTCACAATAGTTTATAATAATTAACATACACATGGTGTATTGTAATGTCACTGATCCGGTCCAAGTTTATATATCCTGTGTTTTCTTATATAATTACTGTTAATTGCGAGTGAATGTCATTGTCCTTACAATACATCCTGG